>CM030037.1:497221-604721 GCA_017639485.1 Pluvialis apricaria
AGGTGGCTGCACCTCACAGGGAACCGTGACACAGCTCGTGGTAACCCCCAACCTCTCATCAGATAACGTGGCCTGTGAAGAAGACCGGAGCTCTTTTCTCCTCTTCCTTTACCGCAGAGGAAGGAGAGCAGAACAAAAGGAAAGAGATGATATATTTTTTTTGGCCCAGAAGAGATCTGCCCCGCTATTTGTAGGGCTTGGCTGGAGGTGGTTCGGCTACACCAGGTTTTATCTCCGAAACGTACCCCTCTAGCTGGAGGGATGGGCGGATGGGCGGATGGATGGAGAGCACAGAGCCAGGTTGGGTCAGGAGAGAGATGACTCACAGACTTGTCACGATCGGTGTAGGAACACAGGGAACTGAAACAGAGGGATGGTCTGGTAAATTTAGGGCGAGGTTAGATGTTTCGAAGCCAGCCTCCACATAGAAAACATAGTTCAAGCGGTTGGAGAAGAGGATGGCCAATGGGAAGGTGTCTGCCCCCCTACACCAGGTCCCCCAGGTGGACACCAGCTGGACAAACATCAAAACTAAACCCCAGGTATAATTCAAATCAAAAAGGACCTTCAGGAGAGCAGGTTTCCACCTGGCATTGCATCCAAGCAAGCTCCCGAGCCCCAGGCCCAGCACAACCCACCCACAGGACCTTCAAACCACCTTCCTCACTCCTCAACAGGGAGTCCTCTGAGCTGATAAAAAAGGGGATTAGGAGATAAAAGCAGCATCTTCCATCCTACCTGGCACTTCTTCCTCTCCTATCTTAGGGCAACACAGCACAAATTTGGGTGCAAACTGCTTTACTCAACCATTTATTGAGGGCAGCGGGTTCTGCTTGGTGTTTACAGCAACACGGGACAAGTTATGTCCACCCCCTGGTGGTGGTGCCACCTTTGGATTCCAAGGAGGAACCATCTTGATTCTCCATGATGACTTTGATGACCAACTTTGCAGCATTGGACGTGGTGGCCATGACCCCCACGTGGCCAGCAGCAACCACGGCAGCCTCCTGGCACGCACTGAGCTTGACTTGGTGGAACTCGGTGCCTCGTCAGTGCTGGCAGGTTGACTATTACACATCCTGGTGCAGATGACCTCCAGGTTGCCAAGGTGGACTATGTGCAGGGAGATCTCCACAGTTACCTTAATGTAGAAAGCATTGTAGTTCAAGGGGTTGGAGAAGAGGATGGCCAGCGTGAAGGCATCCACCTTGTACACCAGGACCCCCATGCACCCCTAAAAATAGACCATGGAGTTGACAAATTGATAAGTCTCCGTGACACGTGGTGGGATCCTGGGGCTGGCCAGTGTGGGTCTGTAGCCACTGAAGCAGTAGCTCCTGGAAGAGAGCACAGATGAAGAGGAAAAAGGGATGTGGAGACCACTTGGGCTTACAAAGAAGATGGTGCAAGAACTGGGAGATGGTCCAACACTGGGAGATCGTCAAACCATTGGGAGATGGTCCAACTTGGACCCTCTGCCTGAATCTTGGGGGTGGTCCTGTCTGGCAATGGGTCTTCCACCCCCTGCCCCCCCTCCTCACGGCATTATCTGGGGTTTTACAAGGTGAAATCCTGGGTTTTGCTGGTGATCTGGATCTTCACGCTCTGCTCAAACTTCCCGCTCATCTCCAGTGTCTTCTCCACAGCCCCAGCCAGCTCTCCAGTGGGAAGAAGAAGGTTTCAGAGCAGAAAAATCAAGCTGCTGTCGAGAAAAACAACTTTCTAACAATGCCTGTGCAAAGTCCTCCTTGGATTTAATGATCCTTATGTGTCCATATCTCCAGATGTTCAAAGTTTGCACCCAGCACTCGTGTCAATGTTATGACGTGAAGGTGCTGGATTCAAGGGAAAGGCATTTTTGGGGTGCCCAGTGCTGCTCTTGCGATCACGGGAGGAAAACTGCAAGGGAAGAGGACACACGTGTGTGGACATCAACAAATAGTTGGGCGGGAGATGAATATTCATGCAAATCTTTATTTTCTGCCGGCCGGGCAGCTTCTCTCTGATGCATCTCCTGGCACAAGCAATAAATGCCTCCGAGAAAAATCCTCTGGTGGATTGTGGGGCAGTGGGGAGCATCAGGAGGAGAGCAGGACTCTCTTCACAGTGCTTCTTCCTGATGTTCAGCCTTGGCAGGGCCCTTCACGGATCGCACAGGAGATATTACAGACCCCTCAGAGTCTTATTTCAGCCCACAGGAAAGTTACGGAATGAATCCTCCCAGGGGCTACCACAAAGCCTGTGATCAGGAAAAGCCAACAAGCTTCACGACCTTCTACAACAAAGGAACCTGCTTGGTTGACGTGGGGGCGAGCAGTGGGTGGACATTGTCTACCTGGATTTCTCCACAGCTTTCCATACAGTATCCCACAGCCTCCTCCTAGAGACACTGATTTGCTATGGTGTAGCCAAGTGGTCCGTGTGGTGGGTGGGAAACCAGCTGACACGCTGCACCCCGAGGGGGGTGGTCAATAGCTCCTTTTCAAAGTGGTGACCTGTCACCAGTGGGGTCCCCCAGGGATCAAGATTGGGCCCAGTGCTGTTTAATATCTTCATAAGTGACCCGGATGATGGGATCAAGTGTACCCTGATGAAGTTGGTAATGACACCAAGCTGATGGACGCTTGGGAAGGGAGGACCACCCTGTGGGAGGACCACCCTGCCGGAAGACCTGGATAGGCTGGAAGAGTGGGCTAACGAGACCCTTACAAAGTTCAACAAGGACAAGTGTGAGGTTTTGCATCTGGGAAAACATAATCCAGGACTGCAGCACAGGCTGGGATCTACCTGGCTTGGGGAGCAGCTCTGTGGAAAGCAAGCTGGGGGTCCTGGTGGACAAGAAGCTCAATGGGAGTGCAGAGCATGCCGCTGCAGCGAAGAAAGCCCATGGGATGCTGGGCTGCATCACCAGCAGAGACAAAGAAGTCATTATCCCACTCTACTCGGCACTCGTCAGGCCACATGTGGAATACGGTATGCAGTTTTGGTCTCCGTTAAACAAAAAAAGCTGTGGCCAGGCTGGAGAGGGTCCAGAGAAGGGCCACCAAGATGATCCAAGGACTGGGAAGCCTGCCGTGAGGAAAGGCTGAGTGAAATGGGTTTGTTCAGCCTTGAGAAAAGAAGGCTCAGGGGAGACCTTCTCACCACGTTCCGGTCTTTAAAGGGTGGCGACAAAGAAGATTTTTACACAGAGTCCCAGAGAAAAGATGAGGGGTGATGGGTACAAGTTACCTTTGGGGCAATTCCGGCTGGACACAAGAGGACAATTTTTCACAATGAGAACAATCAGCCGTTGGAATAATCTCCCCAGGGAAGTGGTGGGTTCCCCAACATTGGACACTTTCAAGATTCAGCTGGCCAGGGCCCTGCACCATCTTGTCTAGACCGGGTTTTTGCCAAGAAAGGTTGGACCAGATGATCCTTGAGGTCCTTTTCAACCTGTGATTCCATAATTCTATGATCATGAGGAGTGGCTGAGGGAACTGGGGTTGTTCAGCTTGGAGAAAAGGAGGCTGATGGGAGACCTTATCTACAGCTCCCTAAAAGGAGGTTGTAGAGAGGTGGGTGTTGGTCTCTTCTCCAAATAACAGGTGATAGGACAAGAGGAAATGGCCTCAAGTTGTACCAGGGGAGGTTTAGGACAGATATTAGGAAAAATTTCTTCACGGAAAGGGTTATCAAGCATTGGAACAGGCTGCCCAAGGAAGTGGTTGAGTCACCATCCCTGGAGGTATTTAAAAGACAGGCAGACATGGTGCTGAGGGACATGGTAGTGGTGGTTATGGCAGTGTTAGGTTAATGGTTGGACTCGATGATCTTGAAGGTCCCTTCCAACCTAGATGATTCCATGATTCTATGATCCCTGAGGAATTTGAGGGGTGCAAGCAGGTGACAAAACCTACCCTGCTGGAAAGTTCAGGTATCTCCTGGTGCCTCCATGAGGCTTCAAGAGCCCTTTCCAGCCCTTCGGTAGAGCCAGGATGGGCAGGTGAACAAGCCTGAAGTCTGGTTTTGAGGTCCAAGCTTGGACACCCCCAAGTACACAGACAAAACCTCACCTTCCCTCTCTCCAACCCAAGAAATAAGTCCATAGAGCCCTGGGTGACTGAACAAATCCTCCCCAGTGGGCTGATGTACAAAATTAGGAATCAAAGATGTCTTTCGACACGCTGCATGCTTGGTGGTAGCCCAACCGCAGCGGCGCCAATGACAGGTCCACACCTGGTCCCACCCAGCTTCACATGAGGAAAAGACCCCTGGGAAAATCGGCCCCACAGGAGGGGATGGCAAAGAAAACCTGAGCCATCCTGAGGAGCTCGGAGTGGCTGGCCAAGCTGCAGGAGCTGCTGAAGAAGCGTGCCCATTTCTGGTGCGTTTGGAGGGCACCAAAGTCGCTGCTGCTCCCGCAGTCCTTCAAGAAGGTGGTCAGGAGGCAGAACTGGTCGAAGCACTTGCTGTCATCCACCATGACCCCGTGATCTGCCAGGTACTTGATGCATGCCTCAACCTCCGCCCACATTGGTGGGGCCTGTAGCTGCATCCACTGGAAACAGAAAAGTTCCCCAAACGGCCCCATCCGAGCGTCCAGGTACTCGAGGAATGCCACGTAGAGGGTCTGGATGCGGTGGCAGAAGGTGTCACACTCTCCAACCCTCCCGGCCGCCCGCTGCTCCTCCAGCAACTCCTTCACCCGCAGCGACATGAAACCATGGACTTTCCGCTCCAGGAGGGTGCAGCGGATGGAGGAGAGGACACCCAGCACCTCGCAGGGCGAGTTGTCCTCCCTCGCCAAGGTCCTGAGGTGCACGTCGAAGACGGCCACCTGCGAAGCCATGTGCTGTAGGTAGATCTCACTAAAGTCATCCTCAAAAAAGCTCCGGATGGCAAAGGGGGGGTGACTGAGGGAGAGGAAGAAGGACTTCAAGGCCGGGTAGACTTGAAGCAAGCGGGTGATGGCTGGCAACAGGAGCAACCAGGGCATCCTGCTGTGGTGGAACAGGCGCCAGTACTCCTTCTTGGCAAATTCTAAGAAGTCCTTGAGGGGTTCGGCGTGGACAGCATAGACTGAGATGTAGGTGTAAATCTTCCAGACGAGGGCCTGCAGATCCACCTCCAGGCTGTCTGCCCCGTGCTGGATGCAGTTGCTGAGGAGGCGCATGGGGCAGTCGGTGGCGATGAAGACCCCTTCCAGCATCTCCTGCAAGCCGTACACCTCAGCCTGCCCTTGGGTGCAGCACCCCAATCCCCCCAGCATGGCGTTGGGGCTCTCGCCTACAACGGCCACGCACCGCTGCCGCAACCCATGACTCTCCAAGACTTCCCACACCAAGGTGGCGGTGGTGGCACCGGGGACAAGTTCCCCTGGTGGGGGGTCCCCACCGATCACCCTGCTCTGCACACCGCCCCGCTTCCAGTCGAAATAACGGATGTGGATGGGGAAGGGGGTCCCCAGGGCCACCCCGTAATAGGGGACACCGTCCAATGGGTCCGAGGCGAAGGGGGTCAGCGCCTCGTCCAGCCTTGCCTCCGTCTTGATTTGGAAGTCCAAGACATCGAAGACGGGGTTGGGCATTTTGGGTGAGCCAGCCAAGGGCTCGCAGCACTCCTGGAGGACGGCAGCGGCGAAGGCCAAAGGGGTTTCGGTGACAGTGGTGGCGGCGGTGGCATCGAAGGGCTGGCAGTCAGCGGGGAGGAAACATCCCGGCAGTTTGGTGGCGTCAGCATCTCCCAGCATGTTCCTCTTGTGTTTCATGGACTGGAGGTGGGCCTCCAGGTCAAGAGAGCCCTTATTGGCCACAGAGACATAGGTGCCCTCCCGGCACACCAAACATTCGGCTTCCCACTTCTCCCGGCCCGGGCGGAAGCAGGGATACTTGGCCCGGAGTTCATCGGTGAATTTGCATTTCCGTTTCGGCATGGTACGACACAGGTGGGGGCTGGGGCTGGGCCCCCGGGCTTTGGGGGAGGAAGTAGGAAAATTGGACCGATTTTGATGGCAAGGATGGAAATCTCCGGCGGGAGGTCCTCTGCTGTCGCCTGGGTGGGGATGTTGGGACGCACTGCAAACACACGCGTGCGTGCGCACACCCCCCCAGGATCCTGCAAAAAAATAACACCCTGAATGGAAGAGCTTCAGTGGGGAGGTAAAGGGGTAAGGAAAGAAAGAAAGGAAAGAAAGGAAGAAAGGAGGAAAGGGGGAAAGGAGGAAAGGAAGAAAGGAAGGAAGGAAGAAAGAAGGAAAGAAGGAAAGAAAGGAAGAAAAGAGGAAAGGAGGAAAGGAAGGAAGGAAGGAAGGAAGGAAGGAAGGAAGGAAGGAAGGAAGAAAGGAAGGAAGAAAGAAGGAAAGAAGGAAAGAAAGGAAGAAAAGAGGAAAGGAGGAAAGGAAGGAAGAAATGAAGAAACAAAGAAACGAAGGCAGAAAGGAGGACAGGAAGGAAAGAAAGGAAGAAAGGAAGAAAAAGGAAGAAAGGAGGAACGGAGGAAAGGAAGGAAGAAAGGAAGTAAGAAAGGAAGAAAGAAACAAAGGAAGGAAAAGAAAGAAAGGAAGAAAGAAAGAAAGAAAGAAAGAAAGAAAGAAAGAAAGAAAGAAAGAAAGAAAGAAAGAAAGAAAGAAAGAAAGAAAGAAGGAAAGAAGGAAAAGAAAGAAGGAAAGAAGGAAAGAAAAAGAATAAAAGAAAGAAGGGGAAAGGAAGAAAATAGGAGGAAAATAAGGAAAATGGGGGAAGAAGAAGGAAGGGGGAAGAAAGAGAAAGGGAAAAGAAGGAACGAAGGGGGAAGGGGCACAAAAAAAATAGAAGGAAAGTAAGGAAAATGGGGGGAAGGAAAAAGAAAGAAAACAAGGAAATAAAGGAAAAGAAGATGGGGGAAAGGGGGGAAAGAATAAAAAATTAGGGGGAAGAAGGCAAAAAATGGGAAAGAAGGAAAAATGTAGGGGGAAAAGAAAAATACAGGGGAAAGGGAAGAAAACGGGAAAAGAAAGAAAGAAGGGGGAAAGACGTAAAGAACAGGGAAATGAAAGAAAATAGGGGAAAGTAAGGAAAATGGGGGAAAGAAGCAAAACGGGGGAAAGAAGGAAGGAAAGGGAGAAAGAACAAAAGGGGGAAGAAGGAAAGAAAGGGGAAAAGAAGGGAAATAGAGAAGGAAAGAAGGGGGAAAGAATGGAAAAAGGGGGGAAAAGAGGGAAAGAAGGGGAAAATAAGGAAAGAAGGGGGAAAAGAAGGAAAATAGGGAGGAAAAAGAAGGAAAGAAGGGGAAAAGAAGGAAAATAGGGGAAAAGAAGGAAAGAAGGGGGAAAGAAGGAAAATAGGGAGGGAAAAGAAGGGGGGAAAAGGGAAAATAATGAAAATAGGGAGGGAAAAGAAGGAAAGAAGGGGGGGAAGAAGGAAAATAGGGGGAAAGAAGGAAAGAAGGGGGAAATAATGAAAATAGGGAGGGAAAAGAAGGGGAAAAAAGGGAAAATAATCAAAATAGGGAGGGAAAAGAAGGAAAGAAGGGGGAAAAGAAGGAAAATAGGGGGAAAGAAGGGGGAAATAATGAAAATAGGGAGGGAAAAGAAGGAAAGAAGGGGGAAATGAGGGAAGAGGGAAGGAGGGGGAAGGGGAGGCGGTGGGGGGGGGGAGGCTGCCGGTCCCAGTCCCGGCCCCACGCACCTCGCGGGGGTCCCGGCGGTTGCGGGGCAGGGGGGGAGGAGGCACCGTCGTCCCCGTCCCCGTCCCCGGTCCCCGTCCCCGCCCGGTCCCGGCCCGTTCCGGGGCCGCCAACGCTGACCCAGGAAGCTCAACCCGCCGCGGGGGGAACAGAGGGGGGCACCCATGGGTGGCACCCACGGGGGGGGTGGGGGCACTCCGTGCAGCACTCACTGGTGGGGAGGCACATCCCCCCTGCGGCACCCACGGGTGGGGGGGGGGACACACCCTGTGTAGCACCCACGGGTTGGCGGGACACCCCCTGCAGCACCCACGGGTGGGGGGACGCCCCCTGCGGCACCCACGGCTGGGGGAGGCACCCCCTGTGTAGCACCCACCGGTGGGGGAAACCCCCCGCGTACCACCCACCCCCCCCCTGCGGCACCAACGGGTGTGGGGGAACCCCCCCGTGCCACCCACGCCCCCTGCGGCACCCACGGGTGGGGGGGACACCCCCCGTGTAGCCCCCACGGGCGTGGGTGGGGGTCACCCCCCCCCTCCGCAGCGCGCCGCACCCCGCGCTCCCCCCCCTCAACGCGCGCCCGCGGCGGGGCGTGTCCCCTTCGCCGCGCTCCCGCCCATTCGCCCCGCTTCGCCCGCCCATTGGTCCGCCGCGCTGTCACTCCCGCCCCCTGCCCGCAAGAGAAAGGGAGGGCGCGTCCCGGCGTGATTGACAGCGCGCTCGCCCAATAGAGGATCTGGTGGGCAGTTCCCTCGCGGCCCCGCCCACCGTACGGCGGCCGAAAGGGGCCGGGGGAAGGGGGGGGCGTGTGCAGTGGAAAGGGGGGGGTGCAGTGGGGGGGGGCCCCACGGTTTTGGGGTGCACAGGGCGGGAGGGACACTTTGGGGGTTCACAGCGTGGGGGCACAGTTTGGGGGTGCAGTGGGGTGCGCGGGGGAGGGGGCACAGTTTGGGGGTGCATATGGGGGGCACAGTTTGGGGGTGTAATGGGGGGGGCACAAGGAGGGGGGTGCACGGGGAGGTGACACTTTGGGGGTTCACAGGGTGGGGGCACAGTTTGGGGGTGCAGTGGGGTGCGCGGGGGAGGGGGCACAGTTTGGGGGGTGCATATGGGGGGCACAGTTTGGGGGTGTAATGGGGGGGCACAAGGAGGGGGTGCACGGGGAGGTGACACTTTGGGGGTTCACAGGGTGGGGGCACAGTTTGGGGGTGCAGTGGGGTGCGCGGGGGAGGGGGCACAGTTTGGGGGTGCATATGGGGGGCACAGTTTGGGGGTGTAATGGGGGGGCACAAGGAGGGGGTGCACGGGGAGGTGACACTTTGGGGGTTCACAGGGTGGGGGCACAGTTTGGGGGTGCAGTGGTGTGCGCGGGGGGGGGAGGGCACAGTTTGGGGGTGTAATGGGCAGCACGGGGTGGGGTTACAGTTTGGGGGGTGCAATGGGGTGCATGGGGGGGGCACAGTTTGGGGGTGAACGGGGTGGGGGGGGCACAGTTTTGGGGTGCCCAGTTTGGGGGTTGCCCCATTCCCCCCCCCCCCCCCCCGTTAACCCTTTCCGGGCTGCGGAGGGTTAAGGCCGGTGAGTGACGGTGGCGACGGCCACCGCGGGGGGGGGGACGACACGAGTGGGGGGGGGGGGGGGGGGGGGGCGGAGGGGGGGGGGGGGGGGGGCGACGAAGGAGGGGGGGGAGCGGCCGCTCCGGCCCTTTGTGTCGGCGAGAGGGGAGCGGCGGCGGCGCGACCCCCGGTGCGGGGGGGGCCCGGGGAGGGGGGGGCAGATTGCGGGGGGGGGCGGGGGGGGGTTGCATGGTCCTGGGGGGGCTTTGGAAGGCCCTGGGGTGGGGGTGGGGGATTTTCATGGCCCGGGGGGGGCATTGCGGTCCTGGGAGGGGCGGTTGGGGGGGTCTCGGGGGGGGGCCTTTGTATGGTCCTGGGGGGGCTTTGGGAAGCCGGGGGGGGGGGCTTTTTATGGCCGGGGGGGGCATTGCATGGTTCAGGGAGGGCTTTGCATACTCGTGGGGTGTTGCATGGTCTGGGGGGGCTTTGGAAGACGGGGGAGGGGCTTTTCATGGCCGGTGGGGGGGGCTTTATACGGTCGGGGGGGTGTTCATGGTCCTGGGGGGTGTTACAAGGCCGTGTGGGGGCTTTGTGTGGTCCTGGGGGGGGTGGTCGCAAGCTGGGGGGCCCGGGGCGGGGTGGGGATATTGCAAGGTTTGGGGGGGACTTTGCATGATCCTGGGGGGGGGGGGGAGGGTGGAAGGTGGGGGGGGGGCACATCGCATGGTTCTGGGGGGGCTCTGCATTTGGGGGGGGGTACATCACACGATCGGGGGGGGGGGGGCGACATTGAGTGGTCCTGGGGGGCTTTGCAAGATGGGGGGGGGGCACAACACATAGTCCTTGGGGAGGGGGGTGTCCTTCCACCCCCCCCCCCCCGCTGACCCCCACATTGCCCCCGCAGGAGAATTTGGGGATACACACGCACACCCCCCCCCAGGCAGCGACATGAACCCCCCCACGGCACAACCCCGCTGGCGCTTACGACCGGAGGGGAGTCACCAGTGGCCCCCCCCCAAGCCGTGAGCCCCCCACGCTGTGCCGCCATGAGGAGGAGGAAGAGAAGGAAGAGAAGAAGGAGGAGGAGAAGGAGAAGGAGGAGGAGGATGAGAAGGAGGAGGAGGACGCGAAGGAGGAGGAGGACGAGGAGGAGGGAGGACCCCCGTTATCCTCACGACGGAGGATGGAGAGACCCCGTTGGCCGCGGGGAGGACGGAGACGCCATTTGGTCTCCACGACCACCACCACCACCACCACCACCAGCACGGTGACGCCGCCATCGATGATGATGTCGTCGCAGGGCGGCGATGCCGGTTTGGAAATGCGACGGTTACGGTTTCGGCAATTTCGTTACCAAGAAGCTTCGGGGCCGCGGGAGGTCTGGGGGCGGCTGCGGGAGTTGTCGCGGCGTTGGTTGCGGCCGGAGGTGAGGAGCAAAGAGCAGATTCTGGAGTTGGTGGTGTTGGAGCAGTTTCTCACCATTCTGCCGGAGGACATCCAGAGTTGGGTTTGGGTTCGGCACCCCCAAACCTGCGCTCACGCCGTGGCTTTGGCCGAGAGTTTTCAACCGCCCCGGGGGGAAACCCGGGGAATTTGGGAACGGCAGGTGAGAGCCTCATCCCACCCTTCACACACACACACACCCCCCCCCAAAAAAAAGCCCCAACCAAACTGAGTGCAATGGTGCCCCCTGTAAAAGCCCAGTGCTATGGGACACCCCGAAAATCACCCTGGAAAGGGCAGGAGGGGTGGGGGGGCCCAGACACCTAACTCCCCCCCCCATTAAACCCCGTGAGGTGTCCCAAGCACCGAACTTCCCCCCCCCCATTAAAGGTCCTGGGGGTCCCAAGCACCCACACCCCCCTTATGGTCCCTGGGGGTCCTGGGCACCCAACAACCCCCCCCCACCCCTTATAGCCCCTGGGGGTCCCAGGCACCCAGTTCCCCCCCCCCCATCCCCTGGGTGCCCCTTTTTCCTTGGTGTCCCACAGGTGACAGTGCGTGTGAAGGTGGAGGAGGTGACCCCAGGGGATGCCGAGGACCCCCAAGTGGTGGGGGACCCCCCAACCCCCCCGTTGGAGTCCCCCCAACTCCCCTCCGGGGGGGACGGTTGGCGGGAGGAGGTGACCCGTGCCAAAGTCAAGTTTGTCCCCGAGGAAGAGGAGCGGCACCCACAGGACCCAGGTACTGGGGTCATGGAAAGATCCTTCACACACACCCCAAAAAAGGAGCTGGGGGAGGTGGTGGGGTGTCTTCTGCGATGGGTTTGGCCCCACCTGGTCCTCCCGTGGTGTGGTTACTCCCTTTTTTGGGGTGGAGGATGAGGAAGAATGAAGTTGGGGCGGTGGAAGGACCAAAACTGAGGTCCTGGAGTTGGGGAAAACTCTTGGGGTGTTGAGGAAGAAGAAGGACGGGGCCACCGAGAAGGAGTCAGGTGGCGACTCCTGCGGTGGTGGCACCACATGTGATGCTGAACCCCGTTGCGGTGGGGAGGAGAAAAGTCTCCTCGGGCTTGAAAGCCGAACAGAAGAGAGAAGGGCCGAAAGGCGGATGTGAGATGTCCCCGCCAACGTGGGGGAAGTCAGCAAACGGTTGTCTCCTGAGTTGCCAAGAAGTCAGAGGAGGTTGGAGATGTTGGAGTGAAGGTCACGAGCATTTGTAGAGAGCTCTTGGTTCACCCCCTTTGTCTTCTGGCAACTGTGAGCCCCAAAATCTTCCTCCCTTCCACCAATTCTTCTTCCCTTCCACCCAACTTTTCCTCCCTTCCACCAATGTCACCTCCTTTGCAGCAATGATGGCTTCCAAGTCGTTTCGGGGATGATGGTTGGAGCGTGGTGGGTGCCTCTTTGGGTCCTCCTCCAGCCGTCTTTGCCTGTTGGACCGGTTGGGCTCCTCCACTGAGATGGCCTCATCTTCCTCCTTGTCCTGGTGGCCACCCATGGGTGGATTTGGGGCTTTGCTCAACGGAGGGAGCTCAACTGTCTCCACTGTTGCCAAAGGACATCGAGGGTGGTGAGCTCAGAGGAGACGCGTCTTGTCCTCTGTTGAGAACCAACTCATGACACATCTTCTCCTTCCTCTTCCCCACCCCAGCAGGTCCCACCATGGTGAGCGGAGACCCGGAGGTGTCCATTTGGCAATGGCAAGAGGCCCCACACCCACCCAGCACCCTCCAGGCTGTCCCAATGGCCATGTCACCTACCCGGAGGGGGCCCCACCGACGACAGATCCCACGGGATCCCACCACCTTCCCACAGCCCCTCAGCCAAGGTCTCGCCGGACCGGTGGAGACCACCAAGAACCCAGAGAAGCCTTGGGTGAAGCGGGAACCGTCGGCGCAAGGGAAGGACCGGCCGTACCCCTGCGGCGAGTGCGGAAAGAGCTTTGGCCGGTTGACCCACCTGAAGACCCACCAGCGAACCCACACGGGGGTGAAGCCCTACGCCTGCGGGGTTTGTGGCAAGAGCTTTGGCCACCTCTCCACCCTCACCACCCACCAACGGCTGCACACGGGCGAGCGGCCTTACGCCTGTGCCTCTTGCGGCAAGACCTTCACCAACCCCTCGGACCTCAACAAGCACCAACGGTCGCACACGGGCGAGCGGCCTTACCCCTGCGCTGCCTGCGGCAAACGCTTCAGCCAACAGTCCAACCTCACCATGCACCAACGGAGCCACACCGAGGAGCGCCCCTACCCCTGCGGCGCCTGCGGCAAGAGCTTCAAGTACTTGGCAGACCTGACGGTCCACGAGCGTTCGCACACGGGTGAGAGACCTTTCCCCTGTCCCCACTGCGGCAAGAGCTTCAGCAACAAGTCCTCCCTCGCCCGGCACACCCGTATCCACGCCCGGGCGGCCACCAGGGACAAATGATGAGGGTTTGGTGGTGGGGAGGATGAAGAAGGTGGCACCTGCTTCATCCCGGTGGAGGAGGTGGTGATGGGTGACCACCATGGGGACCGGTTGAGGTTGGGTGGGTGAGGTGGAGTTGGTGGTTGCCCCTGGGGTGGCTGATGCTGGTTGCCTTTGCCAGCCGGCACTAGGCGGCTGCTGCGGATGGACCGGGCATCTCCTCACACAACGTGGACATGGCGGGGGGGATGATGAGCTGATGGTTGATGTTCCCCTGTGAGCCCAGTGGCTCCAGGACAAGGGTCCCTGGTCCTGGAGATGTGACATTGATGGGGGTGACAATGAGGTGATGATTGACATCCCTGGTGGCTCCAGAAGGCACCTCCTGGTCCCAGAGGAGGTGCAACGTGGCTGGGGGTGATGATGAACTGATGGTTGATGACCTCCATGAGCCTGGTGGCTGCAGAACACAGCGTCCCAAAGGAGACATAACACGGCCGGGGTTGAACACAAACTGATGGTCGATGTCCTCCATGAGCCTGGTGGCTCCAGGACACAGTTCCCTCATCCCAGAGGAGATGCAACATGGCTGGCGGTGAAGACAAGCTGATGATTGATGTCCCGCATGAGCCTGGTGGCTCCAGGACAGCGTCCCAAAGGGGATGTAATATGGCTGGGGATGAAGATGAACTGATGGTTGGTGTCCCCCATGAGCCTGGTGGCTTTGGGACAGCATCCCAAAGGAGATGTAACATGGTCAGGGATGAAGAGGAGCTGATGATTGATGTCCTCCGTGATCCTGGTGGCTCCAGGACACCATTCCAAAGGAGACGTAACATGGATAGGGATGAAGACAAACTGATGGTTGATGTCCTCTGTGATCCTGGTGACTCCAGGACAGTGTCCCAAAGGAGATGTTACACGGATGGCGATGAAGATGAACTGATGGTTGATGTCCTCCATGAGCCCGGTGGCTCCAGAACTCGCTTGGCTGCTCCCCGAGGAGTTGCAACATGGGTGGAGATGCCACCAAAGTGCAGATTAATGTGTGTCCCCACCACCACCAGGAGCCTGGCGACTCCGTGGTCCCCTCACCCACCTCCTCCGAGCTCCACCTCCCCCCCCACCCCCCACCGGGCCACCCCATCTTCTCGGCCCGGGCCTTAAATTTTGGAGACCCACCTACCTCAGCGCCCACATGCCTGCATAGCCGGGGCTCCACGCAGGCCCTGCAGTGGCCCGGGCGATCCTTGGTGGCTCCTCTTCCCTCACCCCACCGGGTTTGTGTCCCCCCCACCAATTTTTGTGCCACCACCACCACCACATTTTGCTGTTAAATGATGGTTTTCGCCACTTCTCTGCGCTGCTCTGTGGGGTTTGGGGGTTTTTCCTGCGCCGCCGCGGTGTGGGGTGGGCCGCAGGGCTTTGCCAGGCACTGCTGCAGCGGCCGGACCTTGTGGGGCTGCTGCTGGCAGCAACGCAGGGTGATGCGCGTGGTGCAGCGCAACGCCGCGCTTGCCATGCGCTGCCACATTGGTGCTGTGGTTGCAGTGCGGTGCCAGGATTGCGCTGGAGCGTTACGTTCACATTGCAGCATAGCACCTGCGCTGCGGCGTTGCATTTCCATTGCGGTGCCAGGATTGCGCTGCAGCGTTGCATTTCCATTGCGGTGCCAGGATTGCGCTGCAGCGTTGCATCTGCACTGCAGTGGAGCACTTTCTACCGCAGCACTGCCTTTGCGTTGCAGTGCAGAACTTGCGCTGCGGCACTTCATTCACATCACAGTGTGCTGCAGCGCTGCATTCACGTTGCAGTGGAGCACTTGTGCTGCAGCGTTGCATTTGCAGTGCAGTGGAGCACTTCTGCAGCGCTGCATTTCCGTTGCAGCGGCAGGATTGCCCTGCAGCGCCTCGCTGCGCAGTGCGGTGCAGCGGCTGCAGTGCAGGGGTTGCAGTGAGTGCGGCGGTGGCTGCAGCGGTTGCAGTGAGTGCAGCGCAGCGGTTGCAACGGTTGCAGCAGTTGCAGCGCCGTGCGCTGCTACAATACATTGCACCACACACATACACACACTCAGGCAATCTGGGGTCTCCCCAGATCTCTGCCCCTCCCCCTCCCCCCAGCCCTCAGGGAACCCCCCCAACCTTCGGGAGGGACCCCCAAATTTTCGGGGACCCCCCCCAGCTTTCGGGGACCCTCCCCCAAGCTTTCCAGGACCCCCAACCCCCATCAGCCCCCCAGCCCTCCTGCCCTCCCCCAGCACTCGTGGGGGGATCCCCAAACATTCTGGGACACCCCTAGACCCATAGGACCCCCTCAAAGTCCTCCAGGACTCCCCCCACCCCGTCCCCGGTGCCCAGTGGGCGGGGCGGGCATCCAAGGTGTGCAGCGATTGGTCGGCTCTGCTGTCACTCCTGTCTTGGTGGGAAAAGGAAGGGGGAGGTTAGGAGGGGGCTTTGGTCCACTGTCACCCTGAGGTGATGACACCTCCATGAGCATCCTCCAAGGGCACAGCCTCCACCATCACCCTGAGATGATGACACCTCCATGAGCGTCCTCCAAGGACGCAGCCTCCACCGTCACCCTGAGATGATGACACCTCCATGAGCGTCCTCCAAGGACACAGCCTCCACCGTCACCCTAAGATGTTGCCACCTCCATGAGCGTCCTCCAAGGGCACAGCCTCCACCATCACCCTGAGATGATGACACCTCCATGAGCGTCCTCCAAGAGCACAGCCTCCACCGTCCCTGAGGTGATGCCACCTCCATGAGCGTCCTCCAAGGGCACAGCCTCCACCGTCACCCTGAGATGATGCCACCTCCATGGTGGCTGTGGGTTTTTTGGGGGGAGAGATGGAGATTCTTTTGGAGAAAACAGAAAATAAAGAGGGGGAAAACCACCACATTTTTCTACATTCTGCGTTGTTGCCGCGTCGTCTCGGAGTGGGATGAAGGTCACGCCATGAAAATAAAAAATATGGAAGGCCAAAATACTAAAAAAATCCCATGCTTTTCTGCATTCCAACTTGCTGCCATCCCATTTTTGGGGTGAGATGTATTTATTTAGGGAAAAACAAACAAACAAAAAAAAAAAAAAAAAAAAACAAAACAGAAAAAGCAAATTGCAAGAAGCAGATACACAGCTCTGACCCGCTCATTCCCTACCCCCGGCACGGTGGGACATCGGTGATGGCCCAACACTCCTTGATGCCGGCCACGACACCCGCCACTGCCTGGCTGCGAGCCCACCCCGTCACAGCCACACGGTACAGTTGACCGTTGCCAAAATCACGGGTGAGTTGGGCGGTGAAGGGGATGCGGACGTCCAACCGATGTCCCTCCAGGGCCACTGTGCACGCCGTCTGGGGCTGCATCTCCTCCTCCACCACATGGGTATGGACAACATACTCACTGGTGCTGGCTCCCCCCACCCAGGGGATGTCGGTGACGTTGGTGACCTCCCAACCCGTCCCATTGAAGACCAAGAGGGCGGCTTGCAACAGCCCGCGGATGGTGGTGAAGACCCTCTGGTCCATCTCCCAGTCGTGTTCCATCTCGGTGGCCTCCTCCAAGGTGACGGCTTTGCGCGTCCCATGGCAGCCCTCGTTCCTCACTGTGGTCTTTGTCAGGGTGACATCCTCCCTGTGCTCCACCGCCCCGCTCACGTTGTAGCGCACGTCGGAGATGGTGACATTTGCTGGGCCCTTCTTGACCACCAAGACTTGGTACCACTTGTACCAAACCTCCTCACCATCCACTGCCACAAAAAGAGCCCTCTGCCCTTTGAAGACCTTGCCCAAGCCATAGCGGTTCCTCCCAACGAACATGTCAACAGACGGACAACCCTCCACAGCATTTTCAGGCACGCTTCCGAAGGATCCGTCCACCCAATCCAGTGCCTCGAAGTCTCCCACATTGACCAACACCTTGAAGTCATGGGTGCTCCGCTCCTGTTCACCATATGGGAAGAAGCAGAAAGGACCTCGGTCAGGGACGTAGGCGCCGGTGTTGCAGCCCAGCACTTGCGTTGAGCAGACGTACTCTGTCCTCTTGGCGTAGCCGTTCCAGTTGGAGACGGCATCGGCGGGCAGCTTGCCCTCAAAAGCCACCCACTTCAGGTATGAAGGTGGCTCCTCACCTCGTTTCCTCCGGAGAAAGCTCCAACCGGCAGCTGCAGGGAAAAAAAAATGGAGGATTTTGGTGAACTGAGACACTGCCTTCCATCCTGCCCCACGTTTGCCCCAGAAAACATTGAGTGGAAACACCTCAACCAACTTTTCTTAATTTTTTTTTTTTAAACGGGGTAATTGTGCTAAAAATCACAAGAGTGGAGACTGTCACACCTTGGAGGAAAGGAGGAATGGATGAGACCATGAACTGGGTTTACGTTGGCGAGGTTTGGGGTGGCGGGGGGTAGGGGAGGAGCTGCAGGAGGTGACCGCTGTGACACGAGTCATGGGGATGCCCCACCATGGACACAGCTGGGTGCAGCTGGCTTCAAAATGGACCCACCGCTGGTCAAAGCTGGTGGTGCCCCTGTGAGAATGTATTTGAGAAAGGCTAAAAACCATGGGGAGACCAAGGAGTGAGAAAATGGGAGAGCACCAACCCTGCAGACACCAAGATCAGTGAAGAAGGAGGGTGAGGAGAGGTTCCAGGTGCCAGAGGTTTCCCCCACAGCTCGTGGAGAGCCCACCCTGGAGCAGGTTCATCCTGAAGGACTCCATCCCATGGAGAGCCCAAATTGGAGCAGGTTCATCTTGAAGGACTCCAACCCATGGAGAGCCCACCCTGGAGGAGGTTCATCCTGAAGGACTCCATCCTTCTCCAGAGAAGGGTTGAGTGAGCGGCTGCATGGGCGTCCACCCGTCACCCGAGATCAACTCACCCCCCAAGAAGAAGACCCACCTGAGGGCTGCCGAGGTCTCCCCACCGCCGGCAGTTGGGCCTCTCCGTAGGCCCCATGGCCTCCTTGGCTGAGCGAGAAGAAGACAACGACGAGGAAGACCTGGGGGGGGGGGAAACGGGGGGAGGCGTCACCCCACGGTGCCCCACGTCCAGACCCGGGTGTCCCTTCATCCATTTTTTGGGGTGAAATCCCACCGGATTGTGCCAAAAAGATTTTAATTTTTAACCAGCCCCGTGAGGGGGAGAGGCCGGAATAGGCCGAGGCCTAAAAACCCATGTAAAAACTCTGGGGTTTTTTTTTCTCATTTTTACTGCCTATATTTCATTATTTTATTTATTTTTATATATATTTTTTGTTTCCGGGAGCTTCAAAACAACCTTTTTTTTCCCCACCCCCATGCAGTTTAAATAAAAAAAAACCCAAATAACCCCAAAAACGTTCCCCTCCCCCCTCCATACCTCACAGAGCTGCATCCCGCCAGCCACCTCCAGAGCCTGCGATTTAAATATATCTATTTTTAATTTTCTAAAAACAACCAAAAATCATCAACCTCAGCAGCCCCATGACCACACACCTCCCAAAAATTGCCAAGCGCCACGTTTTGGGGTTAAAATCAACCGTTTTGGGGTTCCCCCCCACACCCACCCATCCAGCCGTGCTCCCGACCTCACCTTGCACTTGGATAGAAATCTCTATTTTTGATTTTTGGGGTGATTTCAGGCCTTTTAGGGTCAATTCCAGCCCAGGAGCGGTGTTTTCCAGCGCGGCTGAGGTTGTCTGGGAAAGGGCAAAGTCTGAACGGGCAAAAAAGTGCAAATAAACAGGAAAAAAAAAACAAAATAAAAAGTTGGGGGGGGACACCATTATCGGAAATTTGCCCATTTTTTTTGCTTTTTGGAGCAAATTTAGTGGGTTTTTTGGGGTGAAATCAGGTTATTGTCACCCACGGGCAGGTAGGAGGTTTCCCGGTCCTCAAAGTGGTTTTTGTCCCCCCGCCAAAAAAAAGGTCACTAAAAAATCACTATTTCTGGGGAAAAAAAGAAAAAAAAAAATCGTATAAACCCTTATTTTCCCCTGTGCTGAAAAACAAAAAAAAATGCCATTTTTTTTTTAAAAAAATAATCGACTTTTTTGCAAATTCAAGGGAATTGGAGCCACTGTGGCTCAACCGCCCGCAGGAAAAAATCAGCCAGTGGACCCAAAAATTCCCAAAAATAGGAAATTTGGGGATTTTCCCCCTCGAAAAAAAGAAAAAAATGGAGCTTTTTGTGGGGAGGACGTAGCATTTTTTGGAGTTTTTTTCCCCAAAGCGGGGCGGGGGCTGCCCTTCCCCCACGGCGTTTTCTCACCTGCCCCAAAATGAGGGGTTTTGGGGGGAAAAAAATGGGACATTCCGGGGGTTTGGCTTCAAACTGGGGGCTCAGTGGAGGGGAGAGGCAGTGGGGAGGGACGCAGGCGTCCGGGACCCCCAACCAGGGAGGACCGGGACCCCCACCTGACACCCCCCACCCTCCTCCCCAGTGCTCCCAGTCCCTCACTGGGCACCACTGGTGTGTGTGTTTCCCCCCCCCAGGAAGGAGTCGGGGGGGCGGCAGCAGGTACCAACATTCGGCCTTTATTTGCCCCGGTTCACCTGTGGGGCGGAGGGGGGGGGGGGAATACCCCCCAAAAAAGGGGCAAATACCCCCCGAGGGGGGGGTGGGGAGTGCAAATCCCCCAAGAGGGGGCAAATAATACAAAGAGCTTCCCGGGGGGGGGTGGGGGGCAAATACCCCCCGGGGGGAGGGGGCAAATACCCCAAGAGAGAGTCAATAACCCAAAAGGGGCAAATACCCCAGGGGGGGGATAACCCAAGGGGGGGGGCAAATACCTTAAAGGGGGTGGGAATAACCCCAAAGGAAGGGGGGGAAATACCCCCGGGGGGGGGCAAATACCCCGAGAGAGTCAATAACCCAGAATAAAGGGGGGAAATACCCCGAAAAGGGGGGAGGAATGCCCCCGGGGGGGGCAGATACCCCAACGGGGGGGGACAAATGCCCCAGAAGAGGGGGACAAATACCCCTGGGGGGGACTACCCCGGGGAGGGGGGAAGCAAATACCCCTGGGAGGGCAAATACCCCGGGGGGGGGGTAAATACCCCAAGGGGGGGCCCCCAAGGTCCTGTAGTGTGTCTGAGCTGCCCCCCCCCGAGGGTTGGGCAGGGTCAAAGGTCACTGCAGGGTTCAAAGGTCACCAGGGTCGTAGGTCACTGAGATCAACCCCGGGGGGGGGTGGGGTAACCCCGGGGTCACAGAGCAGTAGGGGTCAACCCCGGGGTCATGGGGGGTGTGTGGGGGGGTCAGGGGTCAGAGGTCAGTCCCGGCGCAGGTTCTTGAGCCGTTCCTCCAGGTCGGCGTCGGCGTCGGCCAATGCGGCGGCGGCCTCAGGCGCCCGCCCCTCCCCCGCCGCCAGCGACCCCCCCGGCGGGGGCAGCGCTGGGGGCAAAGGTCAAAGGTCAAAAGGGGTCCTCACCCTCCAGCAACCACCCTCCCCCCCCCCAAAATAACCCTTCCAGCCTTCAAAATAACCCCCCAAAATACCCCCCTGGCCCCTAAAATACCCACCAGAGCCCCAAAAAATGCCCTCTGTGGGGACCTAATACCCCCCCCAGCCCCTTAACTACCCCCCTTGTGCCCCCCCAGCCTTTAGCCACCACCCATTGCCCCCCCAACCCCCAAAATCCCCCCCCAGTGCCCTAATAGCCCTCAAGGCCCCTTCCACACCCCCAAATGCCCCCCCAGCCCCTTAACTACCCCCCTGTGCCCTCCCAAATGCCCCCCCGTCCTGTTTCTTCCACTCATCACCCCCCCAGAACCCCCAAAATACCCCCCTCTACCCCCCAAAATGCCCCCCCCCCAGTCACCTAATACCCCCCGGGTCCCCGTAAATACCCTTAGACTCGTACCTACCACCCATTGCCCCCCCCAAATCCCCCCCAGACCCCTAAAATACCCCCCTTTACCCCCCAAAATGCCCCCCCAGTGACCTAATACCCCCCAAGTCCCCTTAGATACCCCCCAAAATGCCCCCCAGACTCATATCTACCACCCATTGCCCCCCCAAATTCCCCCCAGACCCCTAAAATACCCCCCTTTACCCCCAAAATCCCCCCCAGTGCCCTAATACCCCCCCAAGGCCCCCTTCAATACCCCTCAAATGCCCCCCCCAGCCCCTTAACTACCTCCCCTGTGGCCCCCCCAAATGCCCCCCCCGACCTTTAGCTACCACCCATCACCCCCCCAGACCCCCCAAACCCCCCCCTACTCCCAAAATACCCCCTTCCACCTCCCCAAATGCCCCCCCAGGGCCCCTTAAATACCCCCACGACGTTCAACTACCCCTCAGACCCTCCCAAAATGTCCCGTCCCCCCCCAAATTGCCCCCCGCCCCCCAGCCCCCACTCACTGGCCAGCTCGTCGGTGAGGTTCAGCCCCAGCTCATCCAGCACTTGTGACACCACCGCGTCACTGGGGGGGGACAAAAGGGGGTCAGAGGTCACACCAGGCCCCCCCCGCTGTCCCCTAACCCTCCCCCTCCATGTCCCCTCACCTGCTCTGTCCCCACCCAGGGTGTCCCCAACCTTCCCAGCGTCCCATGTCCCCGTCCCCCCCCCCCAATGTCCCCCCCATGTCCCCAACCCACCGTCCCGTCCCCCCGCTTCACGCCTCACCATGTCCCCACCTTCCATCTTCTCCGTGTCCCCCACGATGCCACCACGTCCCCGTGTCCCCCCAATGTCCCCATCTCCTCTGGCCTTGTCCCACCACCTCCTTCTCCCACGTGTCTCCCCCGCCATGTCCTCCACCCCGGTGCCCCCCTCCCCGCTGTGCCCATGCCACCACACCCCTGTCCCCCCCTCCTCCATGTCCCCCCCCCCCCACCTCTCCTCCTCGTCGTCCTCATCCCCCATGGCGTCATCGATGGCGTCGTTCATCAATTCCTCTTTCATGTCCATGATCTCCGCCTGCTTCTCGAACTCCATCATGATCTTCTGGATCTGGGGCAGCTTCAGCTGGGGGGGGGGACACAAAGAGGGACACGGGGATGTCCCCACGGCCATGGTGGGCTGTTCATGGTGTGTCCCCATGGCCATCTTGGGTACCTTTTGGTGGTTAGGCTCTTGGGGACGTCCCCATGTCCACCTTGAGTGGTTTCTGGTGGCCTTGGGTACATCCCCTGAGGGAACTCATGGTTGTCCCAGTCTCATGGACATCTTCACAGCCACCCCAAGCAGCTTGGGGTGGCCGTGGCCACACAGATGTCCCCCTGAAGCACCTAGTGGTAGCCATGTCCTTGGGGACATCTTCATGGGCAGCCCTGGGCAACCTCTGGTGGCCACAGCCGTGGGGGTCTCCCCTGGGGCAGCTTGTGGTGGCCACAATCTCAAGGACGTCTCCATGGCCACTCCAGGGCAGGTAATGATGGTCGCGGCCTTGGGGACATGCCCATAGAGCATCTCAGAGTGGTCACAGCCTTGGAGACATCCCCACAGAGCATCTCAGAGCGGCCACATCCCTGGGGACATCCCCACGGAGCATCTCAGAGCTGCCACAGCCTTGGGGACATCCCCACAGGTACCCACCTGTCGGTTCATGGTGGCCATGGCCTTGGTGACGCCCTTCATGGCCTGGGCCATGGAGTTGTTGGACTTGAGGGTCTGAATCTTGAGGGACACGGCCTGGACGTTGGCCCTCATGGTGATGAACTTCTTCACATATCGCCGCGTCCGCACCAGGTCCTTTGCCATGATCTTCACCGCGTCCTGAAGGCCATGGAGGGCAGGGGACAGGGAGGGGACATCGAGTGGCCATGAAGTCCCCCAAGAAGTCCAGGGAACCCCCCCTGTGTCTCTCAAGGCCCACCATGGTCCCCACCACCATATCAACAGTCTCCTGGTCCCCTTGTACCCACCATGGTCACTTGAGGACTTCCATGGTCCTCTCCAAGCACCTGTGTCCCTGTCATGTCCCACCATGGTCCCCAGTGTCCCCACAGCATACAAGTCCCCTCCATGGTCCCCAGGTCACCACTGTGGCCCCCCAGTCCCACCACTGTCCCCCCAGGTCCCCTCCATGTCCCCTGGTCCCACCATGCTCCCAACCAAGTGTCCCAACCCCCTCAATGTCCCCACTGTGGTTCCCTCCAAAAGACCTGTCACCCCTCTGTGTCCCCATGTCCCCTCCATGTCCCCACCACAGTCCTTTTGACCCCTCCATGTTCCCATGTCCCCTCTCCATTCCCCTGTCCTCACCATGTCCCCTGGTCCCCACAATGGTCCTCTGGAGCCCTCTTCATCCCCTGGTCCCCAGCAAGTGTCCTGGTCCCCTCTGTGTCCCCTGGTCCCCTCTGCATTCCCATGTCCCCACAACAGTCCCTTGGTCCCTTCCATGTCCCCATGTCCCCTCTCCATTCTCCTGTCCCCACCATGTCCCCGTGTCCCCACAATGGTCCCCTGGACCCCTCTTCATCCCCTGGTCCCCTCTGCATCCCCCTGTCCCCTCCATGTCCCCACCGCAGTCCCTTGATCTCCTCCATGTCCCCATGTCCCCTCTCCATTCTCCTGTCCCCACCACATCCCCTGGTCCCCACAAAAGTCCCCTGGAGCCCTCTTCACCCCCTGGTCACCTCCATGTCCCCTCCGTATTCTCCCATCCCCACTCCACTATCCTGATGGCCTCCCCCGTCCCCTCCTTGTCCCCCGTTGGTGTCCCCTCACCATCTGGCCCTGCTTGGCCATCTTCTTGATGTCGACAATGATCTTCTTCTCCTGCGCCTCCAGCTTCTGCCGCTCGCGGTCGAGCTCCCGCATGGCACGGGCCAACGCCCGCTGGTTCTGCCGCAGCAGCTCCTCCGGCGTCTTCCGCCGCCCGAACAGCAGGTCCATGGTGGCAGCGGCGCCTGGGGACACGGCTGGGGGGCACATGGACATCAGGGACATGGGTGGGAGGGCATATACATGGTGGGACACGGGTATGGGGGGGATACGGGAATATGGTGGGACATGGATATGGAGGACACAGGGACATGGGGACATGGGGAGACAGAGATATGGGGCACAAAGAGACATGATGGGACACGGGGACATGGTGGGACATGGATATGAGGGACATGGGGACACACGGACATAGTGGGACAAGGATATGGGGGACACGGGGTCATGGTAGGACACAGTGACGTGGTGGGAGCATTAATTAACCCCCGAAGGGGCATTTACACCCCCCCCCCCGGGGCATTTATTCCCCCCCCCAGGGGCCACAAATAACCCCAGGGGCATTTATTGCCCTCCAGGGCCATGAATACCCCCCCAAGGGAATTTTTTGGCTCCCCCGGGGCATTTATAACCCCCCCAGCGCCACGAATACACCCCCGGGGGCATTTATTGCCCCCCCCTGGGATTTTATAACCCCCACGGGGCGAGGAATACCCCCCAGGGGCATTTATTCTGCCCCCCAGGGCATTTGTAACCCCCACAGGGGCATTAATTAACCCCTCAGCGGCATTTATTACCCCTCCAGGGGCACTTATAACCCCTCCGGGCCCAGCAGCCCCCCCAAATCCCCCCCCCGGCTGTTTTACCCCAAGGCCCCGCCCTTTCGCCATGGCAACGGCCAATCGCCAGGCGAGGAGGCTTCTTGCCCCCGCCCCTTTCCTCTCTGTGGTTCGTCGCCTCCCAGAGTGTCCCCACGAGGCCCTCCCGCCCCCCCAACTCTATGGTTCAGGCCTAGAGCGACCCCTCCACCCATCCGGTGGGCCTTCTGGACGGCGCAGGCCGCTCTCTATGGTCTCGAGGGCCCCTCTCGCCACCGGAGGACCCGTCACTCTATGGTCTCTCCCCGGGAGTCCCTTGTAGCCCCCCCCCTCCCCGGAGGCCACTCTATGATCCGAGCGCTGCCCACTCCCCCTGTACCGGCCGCTCTGGCCCGCTCCTCTCTATGGTATTACCGCTGCCGGGCCCCTCTAGCCCCCACCCTGGCTCTATGGTCCTCCCGGTAACGGGCCCCTCTGCCGCCCCCGCCGCCCCATGACCCCCCCCCCCCTCCCCCCAGCTCTATGATCCGCGGTACCGGACCGCTCTGCTCCGCACCCCCCCGGCTCTATGGTTCCCCGGTACCGGGCCCCTCTAGCCCGCTTCCCCGGCTCTATGACCCCCCGGTACCGGGCCCCTCTGGCGACCCCTCCCGCCGCTCTCTATGGCCCCCGATGCGCCCCCCCACCCCGGCCCCTCACCTCGCTTCTTCCGCCTCTCCCGGTTTCTCCCGCGCACTTCCGCAAACTTCCTTACGTCAGCCCGGGCTTTCGGTCACGTGACGGGGGAGAAGGCGGGCCCGGGGCGGAGCGGCCTCGCCCTCCCGGTGGTAAAAACCAGCGAGACGAAGCGGCTAGAGCGGCCGCTTCCTTAGGGGCGGAGCGGGGCAGCGAGACGGGCCGGCCAGAGCGGCACCCCGGGAGCCAGGGCGACCCCTGGCGGCGCGAGTGTACTGGGGCTGACTGCGGGATACTGGGAGGTAATGGTGGGTATTAGGACAGGCTGGGAGGGGGACTGGGGCAGACTGGGACAGACTGGGGGGACACTGGGAGGTAATGGGGGCACAGGGGCAGACTGGGGAAGCACTGGGAGACACTGAGAGGTAATGGGGGGGCACTGGGCCATACTGGGGGTTACTGGGAGATAGTGGGGGGCACTGGGGCAGACTGGGGGGGATACTGGGGCAGACTGGGGGGCACTGGGACAGACTTGGGGATATTGGGAGGTAACGGGGGGCACAGGGGCAGACAGGGGGATTGGGGCATACTGGGACAGGCTGGGGGGCACTGGGAAGTAATGGGGGCACTGGGACAGACTGCAGGGGGACTGGGGCATACTGGGACAGACTGGGAGGGCACTGGGACAGACTAGAGGGCTGCTGGGAGATAGTGGGCTGGACAGAGGAGCATACTGGGAGTGACTGGGATAAACTGGGAATGACATCAGAACATACTCGGGGGGGGGATTGGATCACACTGGGGGAAACTGGGATAAACTGGGGAGCACTGGGTCACACTGTGGAGGAGGAACTGCTGCTCATTGCGCTGACTGGAACATACTGGGGGGAACTGGGCTATACTGGGGCCACTGGGACAAGGGAACTGGGGCAGCTGAGGAGCCAGAGAACATACTGGGGGGCACTGGGATGAGAAGATGGGGCTTTACAGGGGAAGCACTGGATGTACTGGGGGAAAACTGGAGCAGACTGGGACAACTGGGAGGCAGTGGGGGAGGCACTGGGCATACTGGGGGGCACTGGGACAGGGGAAACCGCGCATACTGGGAGCCCTGTGACAGGGAGCTGGGTGTACTGGGCACACTGGGACTGGGAACTGGCTATACTGGGAGTGCTGGGATGGGGAACAGGGCATGCTGGGCACAGTGGGATTTGGAACTGGGCACACTGGGAGCCCTACGGAAGGGAACTGGGCATAATGGGAGCCCTGGGGCAGGGAACTGGCCTTAGTGGGAGCCCTAGCAAAGGGAACTGGCCTTACTGGAAGCCATGGGACAGCAAACTGGGAACACTGGGGTTGGGAACTGGGCACACTGGGAAGCCTGGGACAGGTCACTGGCCAGACTGGGACTGCGAACTGGGTGCACTGGGAACCCTTGGGCAGGGCCCTGGTCACACTGGGCGCCATGGGGTAGGGAATTGGCCATACTGGGAGCACTGGGACAGGGCACTGGCCATACTGGGACTGGGAACTGGCTGTACTGGAAGCCGTGGGGCAGGGCACTGGCCATACTGGCTGTCCTGGGATTGGGGACTGGCTGTACTGGGAGCCCTGGGACAGGGAGCTAGTCGCACTGGGGTCGGGAACTGGGCACACTGGGAGCTCTGGGGCAGGGCACTGGCCATACTGGTCCTACTGGAACTGGGACCTGGCTGTACTGGGAGCCCTGGGGCAGAGAACTGGCCATACTAGGGTTGGGAACTGGGCACACTGGGAGCTCTGGGGCAGGACACTGACCATACTGGGCACACTGGGACTGGGACCCGGCCGTACTGGGAGCCCCGGGAGCGCTCACTGGCCATACTGGGCACACTGGGACCGGGCCCCGGCCGCACTGGGAGCCCCGGGAGCGCTCACTGGCCGTACTGGGCATACTGGGACTGGGACCCGGCCATACTGGGAGCGCTCACTGGCCATACTGGGCACACTGGGACCGGGCCCCGGCCGTACTGGGAGCCCAGGGAGCGCTCACTGGTCATACTGGGACCGGGCCCCGGCCGTACTGGGAGCCCTGGGAGCACTCACTGGCCGTACTGGGCACACTGGGACCGGGACCCGGCCCGTACTGGGAGCACTCACTGGCCATACTGGGCACACTGGGACCGGGACCCGGCCGTACTGGGAGTGCTCACTGGCCATACTGGGCACACTGGGACCGGGACCCGGCCGTACTGGGAGCCCCGGGAGCACTCACTGGCCATACTGGGCACACTGGGACCGGGACCCGGCTGTACTGGGAGCCCCGGGAGCGCTCACTGGCCATACTGGGCACACTGGGACCGGGACCCCGGCCGTACTGGGAGCCCCGGGAGCGCTCACTGGCCATACTGGGCACACTGGGACCGGGACCCCGGCCGTACTGGGAGCCCCGGGAGCGCTCACTGGCCATACTGGGCACACTGGGACCGGGACCCTGGCCGTACTGGGAGCCCCCGGGAGCGCTCACTGGCCATACTGGGCAAACTGGGACCGGGACCCGGTCGCACTGGGAGCCCCGGGAGCGCTCACTGGCCGTACTGGGCAAACTGGGACCGGGACCCAGTCGCACTGGGAGCCCCGGGAGCGCTCACTGGCCATACTGGGCACACTGGGACCGGGACCCGGCCGTACTGGGAGCCCAGGGAGCGCTCACTGGCCATACTGGGACCGGGCCCCGGCCGTACTGGGAGCCCTGGGAGCGCTCACTGGCCATACTGGGCACACTGGGACTGGGACCCGGCCATACTGGGAGCGCTCACTGGCCATACTGGGCACACTGGGACCGGGACCCGGCCGTACTGGGAGCCCCGGGAGCGCTCACTGGCCATACTGGGCACACTGGGACCGGGACCCGGCCGTACTGGGAGCCCTGGGAGCGCTCACTGGCCGTACTGGGCACACTGGGACCGGGACCCGGCCGTACTGGGAGCCCTGGGAGCGCTCAC
Organism: Pluvialis apricaria; assembly: GCA_017639485.1. Classification (NCBI taxonomy): domain Eukaryota; kingdom Metazoa; phylum Chordata; class Aves; order Charadriiformes; family Charadriidae; genus Pluvialis; species Pluvialis apricaria. The sequence goes on from CM030037.1 coordinate 525,410, forward strand.
TGGCCATACTGGGCACACTGGGACCGGGACCCGGCCGTACTGGGAGCCCAGGGAGCGCTCACTGGCCATACTGGGCACACTGGGACCGGGACCCGGCCGTACTGGGAGCCCAGGGAGCGCTCACTGGCCATACTGGGCACACTGGGACCGGGACCCGGCCGTACTGGGAGCCCTGGGAGCGCTCACTGGCCATACTGGGCACACTGGGACCGGGCCCCGGCCGCACTGGGAGCCCCGGGAGCGCTCACTGGCCGTACTGGGCATACTGGGACTGGGACCCGGCCATACTGTGAGCGCTCACTGGCCATACTGGGCACACTGGGACCGGGACCCGGCCGTACTGGGAGCGCTCACTGGCCGTACTGGGCACACTGGGACCGGGACCCGGCCGTACTGGGAGCCCTGGGAGCGCTCACTGGCCATACTGGGCACACTGGGACCGGGACCCGGCCGTACTGGGAGCCCTGGGAGCGCTCACTGGCCATACTGGGACCGGGACCCGGCCGTACTGGGAGCCCTGGGAGCGCTCACTGGCCATACTGGGCACACTGTGACCGGGACCTGGCCGTACTGGGAGCGCTCACTGGCTTGTACTGGGCACACTGGGGACCGGGACCTGGCCGTACTGGGAGCGCTCACTGGCCGTACTGGGCACACTGGGGACCGGGACCCGGCCGTACTGGGAGCCCTGGGAGCGCTCACTGGCCATACTGGGCACACTGGGACCGGGACCCGGCCGTACTGGGAGCCCTGGGAGCGCTCACTGGCCGTTCTGGGCACACTGGGACCGGGACCCCGGCCGTACTGGGAGCCCCGGGAGCGCTCACTGGCCGTACTGGGCATACTGGGACTGGGACCCAGCCATACTGGGAGCGCTCACTGGCCATACTGGGCACACTGGGACCGGGCCCCGGCCGTACTGGGAGTCCCGGGAGCGCTCACTGGCCATACTGGGCACACTGGGACCGGGACCCAGCCGTACTGGGAGCGCTCACTGGCCGTACTGGGCACACTGGGACCGGGACCTGGCCGTACTGGGAGTGCTCACTGGCCGTACTGGGCACACTGGGACCGGGACCCGGCCGTACTGGAGCCCTGGGAGCGCCTCACTGGCCATACTGGGCACAACGGGACCAGGACCCGGCCGTACTGGGAGCGCTCACTGGCCGTACTGGGCACACTGGGACCGGGACCCGGCCATACTGGGAGCCCCGGGAGCGCTCACTGGCCATACTGGGCACACTGGGACCGGGACCCGGCCGTACTGGGAGCGCTCAGTGGCCATACTGGGCGCACTGGGACCGGGACCCGGCCGTACTGGAGCGCTCACTGGCCATACTGGGCACACTGGGACCGGGACCCGGCCGTACTGGGAGCGCTCACTGGCCATACTGGGCACACTGCGACCGGGACCCGGCCGTACTGGGAGCCCCGGGAGCGCTCACTGGCCATACTGGGCACACTGGGACCGGGACCCGGCCGTACTGGGAGCCCTGGGAGCGCTCACTGGCCATACTGGGCACACTGGGACGGGCCCGGCCGCACTGGGAGCCCGGGAGCGCTCACTGGCCATACTGGGCACACTGGGACCGGGCCCCGGCCGTACTGGGAGCCCTGGGAGCACTCACTGGCCGTACTGGGCATACTGGGACTGGGACCCGGCCATACGGGAGCGCTCACTGGCCATAGGGCACACTGGGACGGGACCCGGCCGTACTGGGAGCCCGGGAGCGCTCACTGGCCATACTGGGCACACTGGGACCGGGACCGGCCGTACTGGGAGCCCTGGAGTTGCTGGGACTGAGGGGGGAGGCTCACTGGCCGTACTGGGCACACTGGGACCGGGACCCGGCCGTACTGGGAGCTGGGAGCGCTCACTGGCCATACTGGGCACACTGGGACCGGGACCCGGCCACTGGGAAGCCCAGGGAGCGCTCACTGGCCATACTGGGCACACTGGGACCGGGACCGCCGTACTGGGAGCCCCGGAGCGCTCACTGGCCATTACTGGGCACACTGGGACGGGACCCGGCCGTACTGGGAGCCCAGGGAGCGCTCACTGGCCATACTGGGCACACTGGGACCGGGCCCCCGGCCGCACTGGGGAGCCCCGGGAGCGCTCACTGGCCGTACTGGGCATACTGGGACTGGGACCCGGCCATACTGGGAGCGCTCACTGGCCATACTGGGCACAACTGGGACCGGGACCCCGGCCGTACTGGGAGCGCTCACTGGCCGTACTGGGCACACTGGGGACCGGGACCCGGCCGTACTGGGAAGCCCTGGGAGCGCTCACTGGCCATTACTGGGCACACTGGGACCGGGACCCGGCCGTACTGGGAGCCCTGGGAGCGCTCACTGGCCATACTGGGACCGGGACCCGGCCGTACTGGGAGCCCTGGGAGCGCTCACTGGCCATACTGGGCACACTGTGACCGGGACCTGGCCGTACTGGGAGCGCTCACTGGCTGTACTGGGCACACTGGGACCGGGACCTGGCCGTACTGGGAGCGCTCACTGGCCGTACTGGGCACACTGGGACCGGGACCCGGCCGTACTGGGAGCCCTGGGAGCGCTCACTGGCCATACTGGGCACACTGGGACCGGGACCCGGCCATACTGGGAGCGCTCACTGGCCATACTGGGCACACTGGGACCGGGACCCGGCCGTACTGGGAGCCCCGGGAGTACTCACTGGCCATACTGGGCACACTGGGACCGGGCCCCGGCCGTACTGGGAGCCCTGGGAGCGCTCACTGGCCGTACTGGGCACACTGGGACCGGGACCCGGCCGTACTGGGAGCCCTGGGAGCGCTCACTGGCCATACTGGGCACACTGGGACCGGGACCCGGCCATACTGGGAGCCCAGGGAGCGCTCACTGGCCATACTGGGCACACTGGGACCGGGACCCGGCCGTACTGGGAGCCCAGGGAGCGCTCACTGGCCATACTGGGCACACTGGGACCGGGACCCGGCCGTACTGGGAGCCCCGGGAGCGCTCACTGGCCATACTGGGCACACTGGGACCGGGCCCCGGCCGCACTGGGAGCCCCGGGAGCGCTCACTGGCCGTACTGGGCATACTGGGACTGGGACCCGGCCATACTGGGAGCGCTCACTGGCCATACTGGGCACACTGGGACCGGGACCCGGCCATACTGGGAGCGCTCACTGGCCATACTGGGCACACTGGGACCGGGACCCGGCCGTACTGGGAGCGCTCACTGGCCGTACTGGGCACACTGGGACCGGGACCCGGCCGTACTGGGAGCCCCGGGAGCGCTCACTGGCCATACTGGGCACACTGGGACCGGGACCCGGCCGTACTGGGAGCGCTCACTGGCCATACTGGGCACACTGGGACCGGGACCCGGCCGTAATGGGAGCCCCGGGAGCGCTCACTGGCCATACTGGGCACACTGGGACCGGGACCCCGGCCGTACTGGGAGCCCAGGGAGCACGTCACTGGCCGTACTGGGCACACTGGGACCGGGACCCGGCCGTACTGGGAGTGCTCACTGGCCATACTGGGCATACTGGGACTGGGACCCAGCCATACTGGGAGTGCTCACTGGCCATACTGGGCACACTGGGACCGGGACCCGGCCGTACTGGGAGCCCCGGGAGTGCTCACTGGCCATACTGGGCACACTGGGACCGGGACCCGGCCGTACTGGGAGCGCTCAGTGGCCATACTGGGCACACTGGGACCGGGACCCGGCCGTACTGGGGGAGCGCTCAGTGGCCATAGCTGGGCACACTGGGACCGGGACCCGGCCGTACCTGGGAGCGCTCAGTGGCCATACTGGGCACACTGGGACCGGGACCCGGCCGTACTGGGAGCCCCGGAGCACTCACTGGCCATACTGGGCACACTGGGACCGGGACCTGGCCGTACTGGGAGCCCAGGGAGCGCTCACTGGCCGTACTGGGCACACTGGGGACCGGGACCCCGGCCGTACTGGGAGCGCTCAGTGGCCATACTGGGCACCACTGGGACCCGGTGACCCCGGCCGTACTTGGGGAGCCCTGGGAGTGCTCACCTGGCCATACTGGGCACACTGGGACAGGGACCCGGCCGTACTGGGAGCCCCGGGAGCGCTCACTTGGCCGTACTGGGCACACTGGGACCGGGACCCGGCCGTACTGGGAGCCCTGGGGAGCGCTCACTGGCCATACTGGGCACACTGGGACCGGGACCCGGCCCGTACTGGGAGCCCCGGGAGCGCTCACTGTGGCCATACTGGGCACACTGGTGGGACTGGGACCCGGCCGTACTGGGAGCGCTCAGTGGCCATACTGGGCACACTGGGGGACCGGGACCCGGCGTACTGGAGCGCTCAGTGGCCATACTGGGCACACTGGGACCGGGACCCGGCCGTACTGGGTAGCGCTCACTGGCCATACTGGGCACACTGGGACTGGGGACCCGGCCGTACTGGGAGCACTCACTGGCCGTACTGGGCACACTGGGACTGGGACCCGGCCGTACTGGGAGCGCTCACTGGCCGTACTGTGCACACTGGGACTGGGACCGGCCGTACTGGGAGCGCTCACTGGCCATACTGGGGCACACTGGGACCGGGACCCCGGCCGTACTGGGAGCCCCGGGAGCGCTCACTGGCCATACTGGGCACACTGGGACCGGGACCCCGCCGCACTGGGAGCCCTGGGAGCGCTCACTAGGCCATACTGGGCACACTGGGACCGGGACCTGGCCGTACTGGGAGCCCAGGGAGCGCTCACTGGCCATACTGGGACCGGGACCCGGCCGTACTGGGAGCCCCGGGAGCGCTCACTGGCCATACCGGGCACACTGGGACCGGGACCCGGCCGTACTGGGAGCCCCGGGAGCGCTCACTGGCCATACTGGGCACACTGGGACTGGGACCCGGCCGTACTGGGAGCGCTCACTGGCCGTACTGGGCACACTGGGACCGGGACCCGGCCGTACTGGGAGCGCTCACTGGCCATACTGGGCACACTGGGACCGGGACCCCGGCCATACTGGGAGCGCTCACTGGCCGTACTGGGCGCACTGGGACCGGGACCCCGGCCGCACTGGGAGCCCCGGGAGCGCTCACTGGCCATACTGGGCACACTGGGACCGGGACCCCCGGCCGTACTGGGAGCCCCGGGAGCGCTCACTGGCCATACTGGGCACACTGGGACTGGGACCCGGCCGTACTGGGAGCGCTCACTGGCCGACTGGGGCACACTGGGACCGGGACCCGGCCCGCACTGGGAGCCCCCAGGGAGCGCTCACTGGCCATACTGGGCACACTGGGACCGGGACCCAGCCGTACTGGGAGCGCTCACTGGCCGTACTGGGGCACACTGGGACCGGGAACCCCGGCCGCACTGGGAGCCCCGGGAGCGCTCACTGGCCATACTGGGCACAACTGGGGACCGGGACCCGGCCGTACTGGGAGCCCTGGGAGCGCTCACCTGGCCATACTGGGCACACTGGGGACTGGGGACCCCGGCCGTACTGGGAGCGCTCACTGGCCGTACTGGGCACACTGGGACTAGGACCCGGCCGTACTGGGAGCGCTCACTGGCCATACTGGGCACACTGGGGACCGGGACCCCGGCCGTACTGGGAGCCCCGGGAGTACTCACTGGCCATACTGGGCACACTGGGGACCGGGACCCGGCCGTACTGGAGCGCTCACTGGCCATACTGGGCACACTGAGACCGGGACCCCGGCCGCCCTGGGGAGCCCCGGTAGCGCTCACTGGCCATCTGGGCACACTGGGACCGGGACCCGGCCCGTACTGGGAGCCCCGGGGAGCGCTCACTGGGCCATACTGGGCACACTGGGACTGGGACCCGGCCGTACTGGGAGCCGCTCACTGGCCGTACTGGGCACACTGGGACTGGGACCCGGCCGTACTGGAGCGCTCACTGGCCGTACTGGGCACACTGGGACCGGACCCCGGCCGTACTGGGAGCCCCGGGAGCGCTCACTGGCCATACTGGGCACACTGGGACCAGGACCCCGCCGTACTGGGAGCCCCGGGAGCGCTCACTGGCCATACTGGGCACACTGGGACCGGGACCCGGCCGTACTGGGAGCGCTCAGTGGCCATACTGGGCACACTGGGACCGGGACCCGGCCGTACTGGGAGCGCTCACTGGCCATACTGGGCACACTGGGACCGGGACCCGGCCGTACTGGGAGCGCTCACTGGCCGTACTGGGCACACTGGGACTAGGACCCGGCCGTATGGGAGCGCTCATGGCCATACTGGGCACAATGGGACCGGGACCCGGCCGTTACTGGGAGCCCCGGGATACTCACTGGCCATACTGGCACACTGGGACCGGGACCGGCCGTACTGGGAGCGCTCAACTGGCCATGGCACACTGACCGGGCCCGGCCGTACTGGGAGCCCGGGAGCGCTCACTGGCCATTACTGGGCACACTGGGACCGGGACCCGGCCGTACTGGGAGCGCTCACTGGCCATACTGGGCACACTGAGACCGGGACCCGGCCGCACTGGAGCCCCGGGAGCGCTCACTGGCATACTGGGCACACTGGACCGGGACCCGGCTGTACTGGGAGCGCTCACTGGCATACTGGGCACACTGGGACGGGACCCGGCCGCACTGGGGAGCCCCGGGAGCACTCACTGGCCATACTGGGCACACTGGGACTGGGACCCGGCCGTACTGGGAGCGCTCACTGGCCGTACTGGGCACACTGGGACTGGGACCCGGCCGTACTGGAGCGCTCAGTGGCCATACTGGGCACAGTGGGACCGGGACCCCGGCCGTACTGGGAGCGCTCACTGGCTGTTACTGGCACACTGGGGGACCGGGACCCCGGCCGTACTGGGAGTCGCTCACTGGCCATACTGGGCACACTGGGACTGGGACCCGGCCGCACTGGGAGCCCCGGGGAGCACTCACTGGCCATACTGGGCACACTGGGACTGGGACCCGGCCGTACTGGGGAGCGCTCACTGGCCGTACTGGGCACACTGGGGACTGGGACCCGGCCGTACTGGGAGCGCTCAGTGGCCATACTGGGCACAGTGGGACCGGGGACCCGGCCGTACTGGGAGCGCTCACTGGCTGTACTGGGCACACTGGGACCGGGACCCGGCCGTACTGGGAGCGCTCACTGGCCATACTGGGCCCCACAACACCCCCCCAACCCGCCGCCCCCATCGGCGTTCCGCCCCCCCCCCGCCCCATCCCAGTTGAACCAGTAAAGCCCTCCCACACCAACTGGGAAAGGGGGGGGGACACACACACACGCACACACCTCCACCGCTCATTAACCCTTTAATCACCCACAACAGCCACCGCGGGGGGGGGGGGGGGGGCGCCATGAAAGGAGTCCGGGGGGGGCCCCCCCCGCCCCCGGGGGGGGGGGGGGGGCGGGGGAAGGGGCAAAGGGGGGGGGGGGGGGGGGGGGGGGGGGGAGAGAGGGGGGGGGGGGGGGGGGGGGGGGGGGCCGGGCGAGTGGGGGGAGGGGAGGGGCTACTTGAGGCAGCGCTCGAAGTAGGTGGCCCCCACGTACCCCCCCCGCAGGGAGCGCTGCACGTTCTGCTCGAAGAGACGGCGGTTGCTCTGCAGCACCTCCGCCGCCTCCTTGTTCAGGGGGTCCTCGGGGTTGGGCTCCTGCGGGGGGGGGAACCGGGGGGGTGACGTCAGCGGGTGACGTCACCGGGTGACGTCAGTACGGGGGGTGGAGGGGGGCAGGCTTCGGGTTTTGGGGGTGGGGGTGGGTGGGGGAGGTTCTTCCAACACCACCCCCCCCCCCCCCCCCAGTTAAGGGCAGTGGGGTCTGCGCCCGGTGGGGGTGGGAATTGCCCCCCCCCAAATCTTTAATACCCCCCCCCAAAATCTTTAATACCCCCCCCAAATCTTTAATACCCCCCCAAATCTTTAATACCCCCCCAAAATCTTTAATACCCCCCCAAATATTTAATACCCCCCCCCAAAATCTTTAATACCCCCCCTAAATCTTTACTACCCCCCCCCATGCTCCTTAGGTGCCCCCCCCTCGCCTTAATGCCCCCCCTTATATCCCCCCATTCCTCAGTGCCCCCCCACCCTCCTTATTGCCCCCCCTCAGTGCCCCCCACCCTCCTCAGTACCCCCCCTTAGTGCCCCCCCCCCATTGCCCCCCCTTATTGCCCCCCCACCCCCCTTATTGCCCCCCCTTAGCGCCCCCCCACACCTTAGTGCCCCCCTTATTGCCCCCACCCTCCTTAGTGCCCCCCCAGTGCCCCCCAATACCGCCCATACCCCTTAATGCCCCCCCAATACCCCCCCACTCCTTAATGCCCCCCCCCTTCCCCTTAATGCCCCCCCCTTCCCCTTAATGCCCCTCCATATCCCCCCCGGCACAAATTACCCCCCCATAACTGCCCCCGACCCCCCCCCCATATCCCCTCTGATCCCCCCAAATGCCCCCCTCACCCCTTAATGCCCTCCCCCCCCCCGACAGGGAACCGCCCCCTTTACCCCCCCCCCCGGGGTATTAAGGGGGGACGCGGGGTCCCCCGGTGGCATCGGGGTTGGGGACAGGCCAGGGTGGCCCAGACCCCCCCGATGAGGTGACCAAGTGTCCTCATGGGGTGGCCCAGGGCCACCAGGTGCCACCTCAGGGTGTCCCAAGGCCACCGAGGGCCCCTAGGACATCTCCCAGGGCCACCACATGCCACCAGGAAGTGTTTCAAGGCCACCGGGTGCCCCCAGGAGGTGGCCCAAGGCCACCTGGTGCCATCTTGGGCTCTTCCAACATCACCGAGGGCCCCTAGGACACGTCCCAGGGCCACCACATCCCACCTCAAGGTGTCCCAAGGCCACCGGGTGGCCCCAGGAGGTGTTCCAAGGCCACTGGGTGCCACCTTGGGGTCTCTCAATATCACCAAGGCCCTCAGGACATGTCCCAGGGCCACCAGGCACCCCCAGGAGGTGTCCCAAGGCCACCGGGTTCCCCCAAGAGGTGTCCCACGGCCACCAGATGCCACCAGGAGGTGTCCCAAGGCCACCAGGTGCCCCCAGGAGGTATCCCAAGGCCACCGGGTGCCACCTTGGGCTCCCACAACATCACCACTGGCCCTTAGGAGGTGTCCCAAGGCCACCAGGTACCACCTCAAGGTGTCCCAAGGCCATGGGGTGCCACCTCGAGGTGTCCCAAGGCCACCAGGTGTCCCCCACCTGTAGGCGCGTGCACCCAAGGGTACTCACCAGGAAGAGGTACTGCAGGCCGTAGATGATGGAGTTTATCGTCAGGACCGGCTTCCAGTCCTCTCTGGGGACAGAGCTGGGTGTCACGGGGGCCACCAGCGCCACCAAAGAGGTGGCCGTGGCCACCACGAGCTGCCTATGGCCACCCCACACCCACAATCGAGGTGTACTGGGCAACCGTTTGCCCCCTTTGTCCCACCCTGCCAGGTCTCTTGGGGACCAGATCCAGTTGTGGCTACCATAGATGTGGCTGTGGCCAACCCGGAGGTGGCGGTGGCCGCGTTGGGTGTGGCGGTGGCCCACCTGAGGATGTTGAGGCAGACGTTGCCCTCCAGGTCGATGTTGGGGTGATAAACCATCGTCTCACACTTGACCTTCGGCGGGTCGTGGGGGTAGCCCTGGCCGACCTGGGGGGGGTGGGAAGAGGGCACAGTGTCACGGCTAGGCCCCCCTGTGGCCACCAGCCACAGCTTGGTGGCCACCAGCCCCTGCGCCAAATCAAAGCGCGGCCACCTAGTTTCTAGTCACGTCTTGGTGGCCACTGGTCTCACAGTGGTGGCCGCCAGCCACCTGACCTCACCCTCAACCCACACATGCCTGCTTGTCACGTCTTGGTGGCCACAGGTCACGTCTTGGTGGCCACCAGCCCCTACCCCAAGCCGTAGTGTGACCACCTAGTTTCTAGTCACGTCTTGGTGGCCACTGGTCTCACAGTGGTGGCCGCCAAACCCCAAACCCTGCCCCCAACCTACACGTGGCTGCTTGTCACACCTTGGTGGCCACAGGTCATGTCTTGGTGGCCACCACCCCCTATGCCAAGCCACAACACGGACACATGGCCACTGGTTACATCTTGGTGGCCGCCCACTGCTGATCCCAGTCCCAACCCACATGGTAGCCACAAGTCGTGACTGATCATTTTCTGGTGGCCACAAGTCCTGGTTGGTCATCTTCTGGTGGCCACAGGTCAGGTTTCAGTGGCCACCTCCCTCCTGCTCCCACCCCTAGGGGCAACTCACCACTGTGGGTCCCACCTCGGGTGGCCACCACCCCATTGCTGCCACCCTCCGGCCCCTGGGGACGCCATGTGGCCACCGCTGCCATCTTAATGGCCCCGGGATGGGTGTTGGTGGCCACAGGGCTTCCCCCCCGCCCCCAAAAAGTGCAGAACTGACCTTAAAACTGAAGACGAATTTCCCTCCTTTGTAGAAGCCCTGTGGGAGAGAACAACGTCACCAGGGATGGGGACATGCGGGGCACAGAGGGGACACGGGCAGGTGGGGGACACCGGGGGGGGACGGGGGACAACTGGGGACAAAGAGAGTGACGGGGGAAAAGCGGGGCGAGACCCATAGGGAAATGGGGGGGGACGGGGGAACCCCGAAGGCCACGAGGGACGGAAAGGGACACCAAAATGACATTGGGGGGGGACAGAGAGCGGAGAGGGGGGACGGGGAAAAGGAGGGGGGACGGGGAAAAGGCGGGGAGACAGGGAGAAGGGGGGGACAGGGAGAAAATTGAGGGGTGGGACAGGGAGCGGGGGGGGACAGGGAGCAGAAGGGGGGGCACAGGGAGAAGGGGGGGACAGGGAAGAGAGGGGGGGGACAGGGAGGAGAAGGGGGGGACAGGGAGGAGAAGGGGGGGACAGGAAGGAGAAGGGGGGGACAGGGAGAAGGGGGGACAGGGAGGAGAGGGGGGGGACAGGGATAAGGGGGGGGACAGGGGGGAGAAGGGGGGATAGGGAGGAGGGGGGGCACAGGGAGGAGAAGGGGGGGCACAGGGAGCAGAAGGGGGGGACAGGGAGGAGAAGGGGGGGACAGGGAGGAGAAGGGGGGACAGGGAGAAGGGGGGGACAGGGGGAAGGGGGGGACAGGGAGCAGAAGGGGGGGACAGGGAGAAGGGGGGGACAGGGAGGAGAAGGGGGGGACAGGGAGGAGAAGGGGGGACAGGGAGGAGAAGGGGGGGACAGGGAGGAGAAGGGGGGACAGGGGGAAGGGGGGGACAGGGAGGAGAAGGGGGGGCACAGGGAGCAGAAGGGGGGGACAGGGAGGAGAAGGGGGGGACAGGGAGGAGAAGGGGGGACAGGGAGAAGGGGGGGACAGGGGGAAGGGGGGGACAGGGAGCAGAAGGGGGGGACAGGGAGCAGAAGGGGGGGACAGGGAGAAGGGGGGGACAGGGAGGAGAAGGGGGGGACAGGGAGCAGAAGGGGGGGACAGGGAGGAGAGGGGGCACAGGGAGAAGGGGGGACAGGGAGAAGGGGGGGGACAGGGAGGAGAGGGGGGGCACAGGGAGAAGGGGGGGACAGGGAGGAGAAGGGGGGGACAGGGAGAAGGGAGGACAGGGAGCGGGGGGGGACAGGGAGGAGAAGGGGGGACAGGGAGGAGAGGGGGGGGGACAGGGAGAAGGGGGGGACAGGGAGGAGAAGGGGGGGACAGGGAGAGGGGGGGACAGGGAGAAGGGGGGGACAGGGAGAAGGGGGGACAGGGAGGAGAGGGGGGGGGACAGGGAGAAGAAGGGGGGACGGGGGGGGACACAGGGTGACAGGGGGTGCCGGGGGGGTGTGCCGGGGGGGGGGACGTCACCTCGTCGGGGCAGATGAGGAGGCGGAAGTGCAGGAGATCGTCCTGGTCGGAGAAGTCGATCTCGCAGGTCTTGGGCAGGTTCAGCTCGTTGATGTCTGGGGGAGGGGGGGGGGGGGACACACAGGCACACGACTGGGACCAGTTCCCTCTCTTCACTGGGCTCCACCAACTGGGAGCACCACCATTTTCCTCCCCGCCGCCCCCTCCCTGTATTCCCAGTAGGGTCATACTGGGACCAGTGTCCCTCTGCCCCTCACAGAGCAGCACTGGGATAAGAGCTCCCCGCACCGTGTGCCCCCCCCCCACTGGGCCATACTGGGATCTGACCATGCTCCCCACTGGCACCCTACTGGGACCAGTACATTCCTAACACTGTGGCCTTACTGGGACCAACACATTCCCCCTGCTGGGGCCATACTGGGACCATACCGTCACCCCCACCAGAGCATTACTGGGACCAGTCTGTGCCCCGCACTGGGCCACCCCTGACACCAGTGTGTGTGACCCCACTGGGGGCCCTTACTGGGACCCTGCCCATTCCCCCCACTGGGGCCCCTGCTGGCACCAGTACTTTTCCTCTACTGGGACCAGCCAGTTCCCCGTCACCGGGGACTTAATGCAACCAGTATGTTCTCCCCACTGGGGCCCAATTGGGACCAGTATGTTCCCCCTACTTGGGCCTTACTGGGCCCAGCCCGTCCCCCCCTACTGGTGCCTTACTGGAACCAGTACATTCTCCCCCCTGGGGACTTACTGGGACCAGTGTGGGTGACTCCACCAGGGCCCTACTGGCATCAGTACATTCCACCCACCAGGGCCTTACTGGGACCAGTAGGTTCCCCCCCAGTGGGGCCTTACTGGTACCAGCATATTCCCCCCCACTGGGGCCTTACTGGGACCAGTGAGTTCCCCCTCACTGGGCCTCACTGGGACCAGTACATTCCCCCCACTGAGACCTTACTGGGACCACTGTGTGTGGGCCCACTGGGCCCTACTGGAACCATTTTTTTCCCCCTACTGGGACCACCCATTTTCACCCCACCAGGGCCTTACTGGGACCAGCCTATTCTCCCCCACTGGGGCCTTACTGGGACCAGTACATTCCCCCCAACGGGGCCCTACTGGGACCAGTACGTTCCCCCCCCACCGGGCCCTTACTGGAACCAGTACATTCCCCCCCACTGTGGCCCTACTGGGACCAGTATGTTCCCCCTACCACGGCCCCTACTAGAATCGGTATGTTCCCCTTACTGGGCCCAACCCATTACCCCCACCGAGGCCTTACTGGGACCAGTACATTCCCCTCACCGGGGCCTTACTGGGCCCAGCCGCCCCCCCCGCCCCAAGGCCTTACTGGGACCAGTACATTGCCCTCACCGGGGCCTTACTGGGCCCAGCCCATTCGCCCCCACCGAGCCCTACTAGAACCAGTACGCTCCCCTCACTGGGCCCAGCCCACTCCCCCCACCGAGGCCTTACTGGGCCCAGGCCCCACCGGGCCCCGTTGGGCCTCACCGGGCCCATCGCCCCCACCCCTTCCCCAGCCCGGGGCCGGGGCCGCCGATCCCTGGGGGGGACGACGAACCGCGGGGGGGGGGGGGGGGAAGGCGAACCGGGGGGGATGGGGGTGTGGGGGGAATCCGTGTTCCCCCGGTGCTCGGTCACCTTTCTGGATACGGAGCTGAGCGGCCGAGGCCTTTTTGCTGGTGCCTTTGGTGCCTCCCGCCGATTCCTCCTCCTTCTTCTGTTGTTTTAAGGAGAAGAGCTTGATCATCCTGCCGGGCCTGAACCGGGGGGGGGGCGGGCGGGTAACCGGGCTGGGCCCCCCCCTCGGCGGGGAGGAGGGGGGGCGGGCGGGCGGGCGGCGGGGACCGGAGCGACGAACGGGCGGCGGCGGCGGCGGCTCTGAGGTGATGGGGGGGGGGGGGGGGGGGGGGGGAGGGAAGGGAAAGGGGGGGGGGGGGGAACCGAAGGGGTTGGGGGGGGGGAAGCGGCGGCGTTCGGCAACTTCCGGAATTAAAAAAAAAAAAATAAAAAGCGGCTTCGGGAATCTCCGGAGAGGGCCGCAGCGGGAAGGGAAAGCGCTTCGGGTTTTTTTTTTTTTTTTTTTCTTTCCCGGAAGGAGAGCGAATCGTTCCGGGGTCGGTTTGGAAGAGCGATTCGGTTCTTTCCGGAAGAAGGGTCGGCTCCTTCCGGTAGAGTTCGGCTCGTTCCGGAGAGTTTCGGCTCTTTCCGGAAGACGGTTGGGCTCCCTTCGGAACACCTCGGCTATTTCCGGAACTCCTCGGCTGCTTCCGGCAGAGTTCGGCTCATTCCGGAAAGCCTCGTCTCCTTCCGGCTCCCTCCCTCCTCCCACCACCCAATCCCGCGCAGGGGGAGGAGCTTGACTGGCCAATCATTGACGGAGAAGGCGGGACTTAACTTCCCGCCCATACATACAGCGGGCGCCGCCATCTTTCTCGCGGGCGCCGCCATCGGGGGGGGGGGGGGGGGGGGCGACAACACAACCCTACTGGGACCAGTTTCCCCCTCCCAGTAGCTCCCAGTCCAGCATCGCAGGGGAGGACAGAGGCGCAGGAGGAGGTTGAGACAATGGCTTTATTTCTCCGATAGATGCAGAGGGGGGAGGGAGACAGGGCCAGCCCCAGGCCCGGCGGTGGGGTCCCTACAGTGTTGCCCCCCTCCCCGGGAGGGGGTCATGGTGGCAGAGGGGCAGCAGCGGCGGCGCCTTCGGCCTCATGCGGGGGCGGGAGGGAGGAGGAGGAGAAGAACTTGCGGTCGCCGAAGGCGGCGCTGAGTCGGGATTCCAGGAACCGCTGGAGGCCCAGGATGGACTGGACGTCGGCTTTGTCCTGGGGGGGGAAACAGTCAGGGGGGAAAAGGGGGGGAGGAAGGAAGGGAGGAAAGGGGCGCAAAGAGGAAGGAAGGGAAAGGTGGGGGAGAAGAAAAAGGAAGGGAAAGGTGGGGGAGAAGAAAAAGGAAGGGAAGGTGGGGGAGAAGAAAAAGGAAGGGAAAGGTGGGGGAGAAGAAAAAGGAAGGGAAAGGTGGGGGGAGAAGAAAAAGGAAGGGAAAGGTGGGGGAGAAGAAAAAGGAAGGGAAAGGGGGGGGGAGAAGAAAAAAGGAAGGGAAAGGTGGGGGAGAAGAAAAGGAAGGGAAAGGTGGGGGAGAAGAAAAAGGAAGGGAAAGGTGGGGGAGAAGAAAAAGGAAGGGAAAGGTGGGGGAGAAGAAAAAGGAAGGGAAAGGTGGGGGAGAAGAAAAAGGAAGGGAAAAGGTGGGGGAGAAGAAAAAGGAAGGGAAAGGTGGGGGAGAAGAAAAGGAAGGGAAAGGTGGGGGAGAAGAAAAAGGAAGGGAAAGGTGGGGGAGAAGAAAAAGGAAGGGAAAGGTGGGGGGAGAGGAAAAAGGAGGGAAAGGTGGGGGAGAAGAAAAAGGAAGGGAAAGGTGGGGGAGAAGAAAAAGGAAGGGAAAAGGTGGGGGAGAAGAAAAGGAAGGAAAGGTGGGGGAGAAGAAAAAGGAAGGGAAAGGTGGGGGGGAAAGGAAGGGAAAGGTGGGGGAGAAGAAAAAGGAAGGGAAAGGTGGGGGAGAAGAAAAAGGAAGGGAAAGGTGGGGGAGAAGAAAAAGGAAGGGAAAGGTGGGGGAGAAGAAAAAGGAAGGGAAAGGTGGGGGAGAAGAAAAAGGAAGGGAAAGGTGGGGGAGAAGAAAAAGGAAGGGAAAGGTGGGGGAGAAGAAAAAGGAAGGGAAAGGTGGGGGGAGAAGAAAAAGGAAGGGAAAGGTGGGGGAGAAGAAAAAGGAAGGGAAAGGTGGGGGAGAAGAAAAAGGAAGGGAAAGGTGGGGGAGAAGAAAGAAGGAAGGGAAAGGTGGGGGAGAAGAAAAAGGAAGGGAAAGGTGGGGGAGAAGAAAAAGGAAGGGAAAGGTGGGGGAGAAGAAAAAGGAAGGGAAAGGTGGGGGAGAAGAAAAAGGAAGGGAAAGGTGGGGGAGAAGAAAAAGGAAGGGAAGGTGGGGGAGAAGAAAAAGAAGGGAAAGGTGGGGGAGAAGAAAAGGAAGGGAAAGGTGGGGGAGAAGAAAAAGGAAGGGAGAAGGTGGGGGAGAAGAAAAAGGAAGGGAAAGGTGGGGGAGAAGAAAAAGGAAGGGAAAGGTGGGGGAGAAGAAAAAGGAAGGGAAAGGTGGGGGGAGAAGAAAAAGGAAGGGAAAGGTGGGGGAGAAGAAAAAGGAAGGGAAAGGTGGGGGAGAAGAAAAAGGAAGGGAAAGGTGGGGGAGAAGAAAAAGGAAGGGAAAGGTGGGGGAGAAGAAGAAGGGAAGGTGGGGGGGAAGGAGGGACATGGGTGGGGGAGAAGAAAAAGGAAGGGAAAGGTGGGGGAGAAGAAAAAGGAAGGGAAAGGTGGGGGAGAAGGAAAAAGAAGGGAAAGGTGGGGGAGAAGAAAAAGGAAGGAAAGGTGGGGGAGAAGAAAAAGGAAGGGAAAGGTGGGGGAGAATAAAAAAGGAAGGGAAAGGTGGGGGAGAAGAAAAAGGAAGGGAAAGGTGGGGGAGAGAAAGGAAGGAAGAGAGAAAAGGAGGGAAAGGTGGGGGAGAAGAAAAAGGAAGGGAAAGGTGGGGGAGAAGAAAAAGGAAGGGAAAGGTGGGGGAGAAGAAAAAGGAAGGGAAAGGTGGGGGAGAAGAAAAAGGAAGGGAAAGGTGGGGGAGAAGAAAAAGGAAGGGAAAGGTGGGGGAGAAGAAAAAGAAGGGAAAGGTGGGGGAGAAGAAAAAGGAAGGGAAAGGTGGGGGAGAAGAAAAAGGAAGGAAAGGCTGGGGGAGAAGAAAAAGGAAGGGAAAGGTGGGGGAGAAGAAAAAGGAAGGGAAAGGTGGGGGAGAAGAAAAAGGAAGGGAAAGGTGGGGGAGAAGAAAAAGGAAGGGAAAGGTGGGGGAGAAGAAAAAGGAAGGGAAAGGTGGGGGAGAAGAAAAGGAAGGAAAGGTGGGGGAGAAGAAAAAGGAAGGGAAAGGTGGGGGAGAAGAAAGAAGGAAAGGTGGGGAGAAAAGGAAGGGAAAGGTGGGGGAGAAGAAAAGGAAGGGAAAGGTGGGGGAGAAAAAGGAAGGGAAAGGTGGGGGAGAAGAAAAAGGAAGGGAAAGGTGGGGGAGAAGAAAAAAGGAAGGGAAAGGTGGGGGAGAAGAAAAAGGAAGGGAAAGGTGGGGGAGAAGAAAAAGGAGGGAAAGGTGGGGGAGAAGAAAAAGGAAGGAAAGGTGGGGGAGAAGAAAAAGGAAGGAAAGGTGGGGGAGAAGAAAAAGGAAGGGAAAGGGGGGGGATGGGGGAGGGTGCGTCCCCCCCTCCCCGTACCTCGGTGAGGCGGTTGAACTGGTGGATCATGCCGGTGAGGTCGCGGGCGAATTCCTCGGGGCAGCGGTAAGGGGGGCTCAGCTTCTCCTGCAGCTTGGCCCGGATGAGCGTCAGGTCGATGGCGTCCTGCCCGAGGCATCCCTGAGATCCCAACGTGAGAGATCCCCGCCAGGAATCCGCTCCCCCACATTAAAAAATGGAGGAAATACACCCCCCCCCTCCCCCAAAAAAAATTTTGGGATCCCCACAGAACTCACCAGAGAGCTGGAAAGGCGGTGGAGAGGCCGGCAGGACTCATGGCACAGCAGCTCCAGCAGCACGTACTCACATTTCTGTGGGGATTAAAAGGGATCACTCGATCCCTCGTGCATCACCCGATCCCCTCATCCCGCCCCCCCGACAGCCCCACACTTACCCACTGGTCCGTGGGGTGCAGTTTTTGGGGTGACCCCTCCTTGAAGCCGTCGGTGAGGCCATCGGTGAGGTCCTCGCTGGAGGGGGGAAGGTCCTGGCACAGCAGACACCTCCACTCGGGGCTGCGGGATTGAGCGAAGGGGATCGAGTCGAGGGATCGGGTGTCCCCCTTCCCCCCTCCCTGTCTGTTCCCTGTGGTGTGGGGCAGAGACTCCGGGATCAGGGCCCCGGAGATCCCCAGGCCTCTGGGATCAGGCTCTCCCCATGGATCAGGGCAGTAGATCCCAAAGGGTTCTCGGTTGCTGCGTAGGTCCCCAAGGGGAAGGAGGGCCTACAAGGGATCCAGGCTGCGGGATCGGGTCAAGGGATCAAGTGTCCCCCTTCCCCTCCCTGTCTGTGTGGGGCAGAGTCTCCGGGATCGGGGCCCTGGAGCTCCCCCAGAGTCTGGGATCAAGGGGATGGGCAGCCATGGGCTGAGGAGCAGTGGATCCCACAGGATTTGGGATCAGTTGGGGGGGGGGGGGGGGAATTCCCACACGGCAACTAAGGATAAAGGGGTGGGGTGTGCGGTGGAGGGGGAAAATGGGTCCCCCAGGATCAAAGAACTCCCAATAGATCCCAGATCAACGCGCAGCTCTCCCCATGGATCAGGGCAGTAGATCCCCAAGGGATCTGGGGTGCTGCATAGGTCCCCAAGGGGAAGGAGGGCCTACAAGGGATCCAGGCTGCGGGATCGGGTCAAGGGATCAAGTGTCCCCCTTCCCCTCCCTGTCTGTGTGGGGCAGAGTCTCCGGGATCGGGGCCCCGGAGCTCCCCCAGCGTCTGGGATCAAGGGGATGGGCAGCCATGGGCTGAGGAGCAGTGGATCCCACAGGATTTGGGATCAGTTGGGGGTGGGGGGGGGATTCCCACACGGCAACTAAGGATAAAGGGGTGGGGTGTGCGGTGGAGGGGGAAAATGGGTCCCCCAGGATCAAAGAACTCCCAATAGATCCCAGATCAACGCGCAGCTCTCCCCATGGATCAGGGCAGTAGATCCCCAAGGGATCTGGGGTGCTGCATAGGTCCCCAAGGGGAAGGAGGGCCTACAAGGGATCCAGGCTGCGGGATCGGGTAAAGGGATCAAGCGTCCCCCTTCCCCTCCCTGTCTGTGTGGGGCAGAGTCTCCGGGATCGGGGCCCCGGAGCTCCCCCGGCGTCTGGGATCAAGGGGATGGGCAGCCATGGGGTGAGGAGCAGTGGATCCCACAGGATTTGGGATCAGAAGAGGGTGGATTCCCCCAGGACAGCCAAGGATCAAAGGGTGGAGTCCACAATGGAGGGGGGAAACAGCTCCCCCAGGATCAAAGAGGTCCCAGCTGATCCCAGATCAACACACGGCTCTCCCCATGGATCAGGGCAGTAGATCCCCAAGGGATCTGGGGTGCCACGTAGGTCCCCAAGGAGATTGAGGACCTACAAGGGATCCAGGAGGGGCAGGGACAGAGAACAGCCCCACGGGGTCGGGACAGCTCAGGTTCTCCCAGTATTTGGGATCAAGCGGTAGATCCCAATGGAGATGTGGGGCAGATCCCAGAGGATCTGGGCTTGAGAGATGGATCCCCAGGGATCATGAGGTGGTACCCACATGGATCTGGGAAAGCTGGACTGGTCCACAGGGGTGGAATATCCCAGGAAAAATGAAAACAAAAAGCTGGGGATCCAGTAGGAACCAAGAACTGGAAAACCCAGGTGGCAGCAACTCCCTCAGAGCAAGGATCAGCAGATCCCAAAACCCCCCCGACAGATCCACAAATGCCCCTGAGAGATCCCAAGGGAGAGACGTGGACTCGGCTCAAGCGGCTCCCAAAGCTCCCGCAGTGGCCGAGAACCTCTGGGTTGGGGCAGAACTGGATCTGGGGCGGAGGGATGGATAGATTGCAGAGAGCAGTGATCGCTCAAGGAATCTGGTGGAACCAGAGGATCCCTCCTCCTCCCCCCTGCAAGGAATCAGGAGGGGTGCCAGCAATTCCACCCCCGTTCCCAGGATGAGGAAGCGGTAGATCCCCATGGGAGAGGAGTCGATCCTGTGGGAGATCAACAGATCCCAAAGATGTGGTGGCTCCGGGTGACTTCTGAAGACCCAGGGAGGAGATCCCTGAGATCTTCCACGATGCCAAGGGACAGTAACCCCCCAGCACAGGGGGATTCCAGTAGATCCCAGAGGATCCAGCAGCACCAGAGGAGCCTTAAGGGGACGGAGGGAGCAGCGACCCTCAGGGACAAGAGATCAGTCGATCCCAAGGACGTAGGGACAACCCTGGGAGGTGACAAGGGGCAGGGGATCCCAGACTACCCAGTGGATCCCGGGGATCAGGCTTACCTGGGGACCTCCTGGAGGGCGGGGAGGTGACAATCGAGGTGATAGCAGTGCTCGCAACGGTCGCACATCACCACGGCACCGGCCTGGCAACAGACGCGACAACAGGAGACCTCGGGGGTGGGGAGGGATCCCTGTCCCCTTAACGAGGATCCGGTCGATCCCGGCACCGGGGGCTGCTCCAGAAGCAGTGCCACCGGTTTAGTGTCCTGGCCGTCCCCGATGGCCGCCTCCTGCTGCTCCTCCTGCGAGGAGGGAGGACGGGGTGAGAGAAGACAGCGGGACGGGGAGGGAGGAGGGGACGGACGGGGGGGACACCCACCTTGACGAGGGGGACAGGGGGCGGCGGCGGCTGCGCCCCCCGCTCGATGACGATGAGGCTGAAGTCCTCGGCCGAGGTGCCGGGGAAGACGCGGATGACGGGGGGCTGCGTCACCCCCGAAAGATCCAGGTCCAGTCGCTCCAGGCTCACCCGCGGCACCTTGCAGAGGACGGTGCTCACCGGCGCCCCGGGGGGGCGGCTGCCGGGGGACACATAGGATTTTAGGGGGACACCTCCTCCCCTCAACCCTCCTGGGTACATTTCCAGGGGGGTTTGGGCCCTTCAGGACGGGGGGCGGCAACAGGGAGCGCCCCCAGGCAGCCTGCAGCAAAAGGGGACGAGGCGGGGGGACACCCCAGGCACCCCATGGCATCGGGGGACCCCAAGAAGAGGGACAAGGGTCAGGGGAGCGTTGGGGACAGGGTGACAAGAGACAGAGGGGGTTCCCAGTCACCTGTGGGTACCAGGGGACAAGGGCTGTCCTGGTTGTCCCCAGGCACAAGGGACACTGTTACCCCCCCGCCTCGGGGCTTCATCTTCTCCCCCCGCCCCCAACTCGCTGTGGGGAATGGGGTGCCTTAATTTCCCCCCCCCGCCCCCTAGCCCTCCTCATTACCGCTTAACGAGCAGCTTCTTAACGAACTTCTCCTCCTCCTCGGGAGCATTAAGGTGTTTTTTCCTGTACAACGAGGTTATCAGAGCACCTTTGAGGGGGTGGGGGGGGGGGGTGGGGGCAGGGAGCCCCCCCCCAAGCCCCAAAATTGGGTTCCTCCCAGCTGGGATGGAGCCCCACCACCCAAGGACGACGATGGGGACACGGTGGCCCTGTCCCCTGTCCTCCATGTCTGGGTATGAAGTGACAGGGGACATGGGGGACCATGACAAGGAGCGGGGGGGGGGACACCCTAAGCGAGAGGGTGCCCCCCCGCCACCTCCTGGACACGGGGTGACAAAGTACAGGCTCCCTGGTGTGGGGTGACAAGGAAAGGAGGTGCCAGGTATGGGGTGACAAGGGACAGCGTGACAGGGGTCCCACGTGTGTTGGGGGGGTGACAGGGGACAGCTATGTGGCGGGGGGGCGGTCCAAAGCCATCGCCCAAGGTGCAGGGTGACAAGTGCCAGCAGATCCCAAGGGACAGGGGACACAAGGGACCAGGGGGGTGCGTTCCCCCCACACCTCACCTCTTCACTCCTGTGACAGCGGCTTCGGGGGGGCCGTTGGCTGCTGAGAAAAACCCCACATCAGGAGCCTTCCTCCCTCCCCTCTTCATCCTCCTCCCGTCCCCACCCAGTGTCACCACCCCTTCTCCAACTCACCAAGCTCGGCGCCCGCCGCCACCGTGTCCCTGGGACTCTCAGCCGTCTGCGGGTGAAGGTGTGGGGGGGACAGGTTGGGACAGCCTTGTCCGTCAGTCCCCAGGGGAAACGGAGGCAGGGTGGGCATCCCCGACCCCCCCTCACCGCTCTGCGGAACACTGGGGGTCCCCTGACCCTCCTCAGCCCCGGTTTGGGGTCCCAGAGGGGACAGCAGGAGGGGATCGGGGGCGTGTTGCCCTTTGCTCACCACCAGGGCTTGCAGGGGGCCCTGGAGAAGAGAGATTTGGGGTGAGGGGTGTTTATTATTGGGGTTGGGGGCACCCATGGGTGCAGGACCCCCCCCAAAAACCACCCTGTTGCCCCCCAGAGGTACCTGCGAGGAGCCCGTGGTGGGACTGGGGCCACGGGGGCTGGCAACCGGCAACTGGGGGCTGAGGGACGGCGGGGGGAGACTCGGCTCCGAGATGATGGTACCTGGAAGGGAAGAGAGGGACATGAGGGCTGGGGGGGGGGGGTTCCAGGTGTCCCCAAGGTGTCCCCAGGGTGTCCCCTCACCGAAGGTCTCAGCGCTCTTAGTCCAGGCGTTGGGGTCCCACTGGAATTTCATGTCACCCTGCGGCTCCACGGGGTCCACGATCATCTTGAGGGCGCGGTGGAGCTGGAAGGAGATCTAAAGGCGGGCGGCTCATCACAACACGGGGACCTCAAGGGGGACACGTGTGACCGCATCGTAGGGGCATTTGTCACAATGCGGGGAGCCCGAGGGGACACGTGGCAGAGTCCCACAGAGACCCATGATCTCGTGGGGACGCTCGGGGGACATATGGCAGCACCCTGGGGAGACTTGTCACATCACAGGGACCTCGAGGAGACACGTGGCAGCGTCCCAGGGGCAGCTGTCACATCGAGGGGACCCTAAGGAGGCAGGCTGCGGCACCCGTCGCACCACGGTGACCCCGAGGGGACACATGGCAGCACCCCAGGCAGCCATCATGCCACAGTGACCCTGAGGGGACACGTGGCAGCACCCCGAGGGCACCCGTCACACCACAGTGACCCTGAGGGGACACGTGGCAGCACCCCGAGGGCACCCGTCACACCACGGTGACCCCGAGGGGACCTTACTGTAGCACCCATCCCACCATGGGGACTTCAACAGGACCCACTGTGGGACCTCAAGGGGACCTGATGTGGCACCTGTCACATCACAGTGACTCTGAGGGGACCTGCTACAGATAACCCCCATGGCAGGGGGAGCACGCGTTCCAGCACGGGGTCCCCCAGAGGACGCAGCATGTCCCAGGGACACCACCGCAGCACACTGAGGAGGGGGGACACACAGCCACCAGGGACAGGGGACACTGTGGGGACAACAAGAGGGAGCTGGGGGCAAGCCAGGAGACTATCTCCTGACCCCGCTTGGCCCCACGTGCCCCCCAAAGAGGGGGACCTAGAGGAAAAGTGACCCCAGGCTGGAGCGCAGCTTCACTCTCCAGCACCAGTTTCTCCACCGATCCCAGAGGAGATGAGGGAACCAAAGGTCCCCAACCACCCATCCGGGGAGGTTTCCTGGCCAAGGTGAGGGGTTCAGGGGGGGTCCGGGAGGGGGTTTTGGCTCCTCGGTATCTCACCAGCTTCTTGGAGAGCAGCAGAGCGGTGTTGTTGTCGCTCTCCAGAGCCCAGGAGGTGAAGCGGAGGATGTGCTCTTGGTGTCGTTGCAACTTGGTCATGGCCCAGTGCTGCCGTTCCAGTTTCTCCTGCTGCCCCACTGTCAGCTTCTACGAGGAAAGCGGGGGACAATGCCACCTCAGGACAAGAGGGACGGTGACAAGGGGGAGGGTGCTAACACCACGGTTGTGTCATCGGCATCGTCCCCTCCCTACGCCGGCTCACCTGGGCATCGTTCACCAGCACTTTGCCGCGTTTGTTGAGCTCCTTCATGATCTGGAGAATGGCCATCTTCACGTCCACCTGCACCCGCTTCTGCACGTCCGTCACCTGGCGGATGCTGCCAGCAGAGAAGGGGTAATGAGGGGGGGTGTTAAATACCCCCAGGGGGGCAGATAATTCCCCCGGGGGATGTGGGGGGGGGTAGGTTACGTACAAGCTGCGCACTTCCTTGGTGGAGCGCTGCAGGCTGGCGTGTTTGTCGCCCAAGCGCTTGACCAGCGTCGACAGCATCTTGCGTTGGTTCTTCACCGCGTCCTCCAGCAACTGGTACCTGCAGGAAGGAGGTGTTGGGGGGGCGATAACGTGCCTGGGACCCCAAAACGCCCCACCAGGTACAGCCCACCCCCCCCCCCATACCAGCAACCCACTGGGGGGCCCAAAATAGAGCACCCCCCCCAGCCCCAATTCCTGAAGCCGCTGGAGAAGGGAACCAGCTCGAACGAGTGAGTTAACCCCCTCAATGCTTCTCTACTTTCCTCACTAACTCGTTAGCTATTAACAATCAAATTAATTTGGGTTAAGGAGCTAACGAACTTATCAGCCACCACGCTTTAACTTGATGAGTTACTTAAACCAAATTAGATCTTCTGCATCGAAAACACTTTTAATATAAACAAAGCCATGAGGTAAGTAATCTAACCAACTACCTGCGCAGATAATTAATCCAATTAATTATCGATTCAACCAGAAAATTTAAGCAGTTTGAAAGCAAAAACACTCTAAAAAAAAAATTTAAAAATCGGTTAAAAATCCACCTAATTGAAATAACTCAGAAGGTAATTAAATCAATTTTCCATGACCAGCAAATTAGGCACCTCCTTAATACCTAAAAAGCAATTAAAGCTCCTCAAACCAACTAGGCCGCTAATTAGCAAAGTAACTAATCAGACAATGTAGCTATTTGGTTAAAACCAAAAATTAACCAAAATTAACACTCTACCGGGTAAATTCCTTCAGTAGCTGACCAACTAATAAGCTTCATTTTTAAAATCAGTAATTAACCGATGAAAATAATTAGCTTGCAGTTCTTTTTCAATAACTAGTTAATCAGCTTAATTACTTATCTACCTTATCGATATTCATTAAGGCGTTGGGGGGCCTCGCTGAGAAGATGCGCTGGTGACCTTTTCAGCCGATAAATAAACGTATTGAGTTATCTGATTTACCCCAAATCACAGGTTTTTAAGGGCTAACGAGCGGGGTAACCGTTCTGAGGAATAATTGAAAAAAATCAATGTTTCCTAAATTAATTACTGCCATCGCCCACTCACTGGTGGTCCTTGTGCATGTCCAGCTGGCAGTCGCGGCAGGTGAGTGTGTCGCACGTGTTGCAGAAGAGCACCAGCGGCTCGTGCTTGTGCACGGAGCAGTACACGGTGCGTTCCCTCTCCTTTGCCTTGCCGCTGCCTGCGGGGACGGGGGAAAACACAGCGTGACATCACCATGATGTCACCACAACGCCACCAGCACCCCCATGGCACCCAGCAGGGTGGATTAAGATGTCCCCGTGGGGTAGGGACGGCCACCACGGCAGCACCTCCAGATGC
The DNA here is from genome assembly GCA_017639485.1 of Pluvialis apricaria. Classification (NCBI taxonomy): domain Eukaryota; kingdom Metazoa; phylum Chordata; class Aves; order Charadriiformes; family Charadriidae; genus Pluvialis; species Pluvialis apricaria. The sequence goes on from CM030037.1 coordinate 550,418, forward strand.
ACCCGGGGATGCGCCAGCCACACGGTCGCTGCCTCAAAAAAGGTGGTGACGGCGCGGTGACGAGGACAGCGATGGCACGGTGACAACACGGTGACAAGGACGGACCTGTGGCCCGGACCGTGTGGTCCTTGGTATATTTGACCCTCTGGTGAGCTTCCACGCAGGTCTCGCAGAGCGGCTCCGAGCACTCCACGCAGTAGCTGGTGGCCAGCGCATTGTCCTCGCAGCTGGTGCAGCACTGGGAGGGGACAGGACACACAGTGTGGGGACACTGGGCATACCCAGCCCATGGGGAGCTTGTTTCACCCTAATTAAGCATTAATGATGCATTACCTGGCTGGATTCCTGGCTGGCGGCAGCATCCTCAGCCCTGCTATCCCTCAGAAAGTAGTTCTCCACAACGTCCGTCAGGTCACACTGGTGTTTGCAGATGGGGCAGCTGACCACTGCGGGGAGGTGGGGGGGACACACACATCAGGGGGGGGAAAGCCCCCCCAGGGGTCACCCCAAACCCTGGTCGCCACCGTTTGTCACTAGAGAGTCCCCTCATGGACCCGCACGCCTGCCAAAACTGCGGTGGGCTCGTTAGCGGGGTGGGCTGCTAACACGCTGCGGCGGCGAAGGAAGAAACCAGAAGATCCTGGGACGTGATGGTGATGCGCAAAACCTTGGAGACCTCCAAAACTGGAGTCCCACCACGGCCCCGGGGTTGTCCCCGGTGTCATTGCAGAAGGGACAGCACCACAGGGACCCCCTGCTCCCAAAGCGGGGTCCAGCATCAACCCAGGTTTCCAGCCGAACCATTGGGTCCGGAAGTTTCTCCCAACATCCACCATGAACCTCCATGGCTGCTGCTTCTTGCTCGGCTCCATCCTCCACCTTTGCAGCAGCTGTTGATCGACACTTCTTCTTCCTCCTCCTCCTCTCAGGAGCGGCGGTTGAGATGCCATCTCCAACAGAGCAGCATCGAGAGGATGTGGCGCTTTTGATCTCTCCAGAAACCCCCCCGCCAACAAGCGGGGAGAGAAGATGGTAAGGAGGAGCCGGTAACGGGCTCTGCATGTCCCCATCCCCACCTCACTGGGGTGGGACAACTCAGTAGCGGGAAGGAGTTCAAGTGGGGTCGGAGCAGCCATGGGGCACTTGGGGGCACAGGAGGCTCGGGGAGACCCCCGTGGGTCACCCCACCTCCAGACAAAGCCCCGCAGACAATGACCCCCCCGAGGGGAAACTGAGGGTGTCAACAGCACCCCAGCTGCTTCACCCATGGGTGCGCTTGCCCCCAACCCCCCCCAGCACGGCTCCCATGCTGCAGGACCCTCAAAACCGCACTGGCCCACCCTGATCCCTCTCTGCAGCCTCCCAGGGCTGTGTTTGCCACCCCCACCTGTCTGTACACACACCCACACGCACGTGTGCACCCCTCTGGGCCCCTTTGTACCCTCCTCCAACCCCTCTACAGCCTTCCCTGCACCCTCCCGTCCACAGCCTCCCACGCTCTCCCCTTTAGGTGGGCCTCGCACGGGCCTCCTGCCTGCCCCCCCCCAGGGCTTCTTTATCCCCCGCCCAAGGCTCCATTAACCCCCCTCAAAGCTCCTTAACCACCCCTAAGGCTCCTTTAACCCCCCTCAAAGGCTCCCTTATCCCCTCAAGGATCCTTTAACCCCCCCCAAAGGCTCCCTTACCATCCCTGAGGCTCCATTACCGCCCCTCAAGGCTCCATTAGCCCCCTCCAAAGGCTCCCTTACCCTCCCCCAAGGCTCCATTAGCCCCCACCCCACCCCAAGGGCTCCTTTAGGCCCCCTTAAGGCTCCATTACACCCCCCTAAGGCTCCTTTAACCCCTCTCAAGGCCCCCTTAGTCCCCTCTACCCTCTCCTAAGGCTCCATTATCGCAGGGCTCCCTCACCCCCCGTTAACACACACACACACACAAACATACACACTCCGCCATGCCTTACCTAAGCCCTCCGGGGCCGGGGCAGCGGCAGGGCCCGGGACAGGCCTCAGGCACTCCCGACAGACCGAATGGAGGCAGGGCAGCAGCCGCGGTTCCCGCTCGGCCCTCAACCACTCTCGGCAAACGCCGCAACGTTCCAGCAGGTCCAAAGAATCCGCTTTCTTCCCAGCGGGGCTGCCCGCTTCCACCGCCGGGCCCGACATGGCGGCCGTCACCCCCCCCACCCCTCAACACCTCAGTCCCCTCACCCCGAGCGCTTGCGAAGACCCTGCCCCTCCGGCAGCAGCCAATCAGCGCCCGCTCTGCGCCGAGAAGGCGGGGACTAGCGGAGATTGACGGGGCGGGAAGGCAATGGGAGGGCGAAGGGGGAACGGGGAAGGCGGGACAGCAGCCAGAGGAGCGGGAAGGACCCTCCGGCACGTGAGGCGCGGAGGCGGAGTCAGAGGAGGACGGGCCAATCAGCTCGCTCAGTGGGTGGAGGCTACACTTTAGTAACCCAATAGGAATCCGGAGAGTGCGGACTGACAGCATACGAATCCAATCCGCTTCTTCTAGGCGCTACGAACCCCCCCCCGGCTGGGAGGGCGAATGTTGTCTTGTAGCCAAAACGGCGGGCAGGCGCCGGACCAATCAGCGGTCGGCTCACCTCGGGGGGGGGGGGGGGGTGGGGGGAAGGCCGTGACGCATGATGGACCATGCGCTCAGCCAATCGGCCTCCACAGTCCTCGGGGAGGCGGGGCAGAAGCTCTGATCGACAGCTCAGCGACCCAATCAGCTTTGCAAGTACCTCAGCAACCCTAGAGCCGGTCCGGAGTCAGTCGGGATCGGCCGCGGTGGGAGCGGGTAGGGGTGGGAGCGCCGGGGGGGATGGAGGCGGCTGCACAGCCCCGTGCAAGTGAGTAAAAACACCTTAAAAACACTTAATCTCACCTCCGGAGAGGATGATTTAAAGCCAGTGCTCGGTGCCAGTTGCTAGGAGGGTTGTACGGGTGTTTGGGGGGGACCAGGGCGGCGGATTGGGGGCAAACTGGGCCAAACTGGGGCTCCCCTCGCTGCCCATGGGGGTAAATATCTGCCATCCCTCCCAAAAAGCACCCAAATTTTGGCCTGTTTAATGACCCGCCGGTAGGACTCGGGGGGGAGACCCGAAAACCAGTTTCTGCCCTCCCCCGTTCCCAGTTTGGGAGCCTTTCCCCTCCCCCATTCCCAGTTCGGGTGCTTCTCCCCTCCCCCGTTCCCAGTTTGGGGGGGCTCCCCCCAGCCACCCCCCTCTTGCCATTTTTGGGGAGGAGGTCTATTCCCCTCCCCCATTCCCAGTTTGGGGCCGAGACCCAATTCCCCATTCCCAGTTAGAGCGATTCAATCCTCTCACCCGTTCCCAGTTTGGGGGGGGGGGGGGGGGGGGGAGGAATATGTCCCATTCCCAGTTTGCGGGTTTATCTCCCTCCCCTATTCCCAGTTTGGGGGTGCTGCACGCACGTCCCCTCCCCCATTCCCAGTTTGAGGGGGGGTTCTCCCTCCCCCTGTCCCAGTTTGGGGGGAGGGAGGGGTGTCCCTGTTCACACCCCCTCCTCTGTTCCCAGTTTGGGAGCCTCTTTCCCAGTTTGGGGGCTCCCTTCCCGTCCCCCATCCATGGAGGTGGGGGGGGTCTCCGCCTCCCCACCCCACCGTGGGGGCCCAGTGGGACCTCCCGAGTGTCCCCGGGTCCTGTGTCACTCGTGAGTGTCCCCACCCCCGCACCAATGAGGATGTGGCACCCAACTGGGAGCTACTGGGAGAGGATGGGGGGGGGCACCTATGGGTGCTGACCCACTTCATCACCCCCCACCCTGGGGTGGGGACGCCCACGTGGGTGTCCTCGGCGTGGTGACATCCCTGCGTGTCCCTGGGGTGCTGGCACCCACGTGGGATGGGGACACCCCTGGGGCCCCCCCAATACCGCCCCTCCGGTACCGGCCCCCCAATTTGTCCCCCTCCCAACCGGTGCCGCCCCCGGTTCCCCCCCTGTCCGTCCCCCTCCGGTTCCCCCGGTGCCTCCCACCGTCCCCCTCAGTACCCCCGGTGAGGGCGGGGCTTCTCCCCCCCACCCCTTTCCCGCTGCTGTCGGCAGCTCGGCCCGACTCGGGGCAGGGCCCGCCCGAGGTACTGGGAGCACTGGGGAGGGACTGGGAATGCTGGGGAAGCTGGGGCGGTGGACACAGTGGGGCACCAAGGGTTACTGGGAGCGCTGGGGTGAGACTGGGAGCACTAAGAGGGCACTAGGGGGCTGGGGGGTGGACGGGGAGGGGCACCAAGGGGTTACTGGGATTGCTGGGGGGCTACTGGGAGTGCTGGGGAGCAGAACTGGTAGCACTAAATGGGAACTGGGAGCACTGGGGAGAGACTGGGAATGGTGGGGAGGCTGGGGGGTGGACGGGGGGGGCACAGTACTGGGAGTGCTGGAGGGTAGTGGGAGTGCTGGGGAGGGACTGGGAGCACTAAGTGGGGACTGGGAGGACTGGGAAGGCTGGGGGGGGATGAACGCTAGAGGGCACGGGGGGGCTACTGGGAGTGCTGGGGGCAGAACTGGGAGCACTGGGAAGGTTATTGGAATTACTGGGTGTTACTGGGAGCGCTGAAGGAGGGTTACTGGCAATACTGGGAAGGTCGGCTGGGGGAAACCAGGAGCACTGGGATGTTACTGGGAGCACTTGGGAGGCACTGGGGGTTACTGGGAATGCTGAGGGCAGCCACAGGAAGCACTGGGAGTTACTGGGATCTCGGGGGGGTTACTGGGAGGGCACTGGGCGTTACTGGGAGCACTGTATGATGGTGGTGTCCCCTCAGGCGCCATGTTCCTGGCTGAGGGCCCCTGGGCACTGGTGGCCCCGGGACAGTGTCACCCCTGCGTCCCCCCCGGTGAGCACCCCGTCCCCCCGGGTCCCCCCATGTCCCCCCAGGTCCACTCCTGTCCCCCTCCATGTCCCCAGGTCCCTCCATGTCCCCTCCATGTCCCCTGCAGGTCCTCGGGTGCCCCTCAGTGTCCCCCCCCATGTCCCTCAGTGTCCCCCCATGTGCCCTCATGTCCCTCCCAAGTGCTTCCCGTCCCCCTCCATGTCCCTCAGTGTCACCCGGTGTCCCCACCATGTCCTCAGGTCCCTCCACATCTCCTGGTGTCCCCATGTCCCCTGGTGTCCCCACCATGTCCCCACCTGTGTCCTCAGGTCTCTCAAAGTCCCTTCATGTCCCCGTGTGTCCTCATGTCTCCCCCGTGTCCCCATGTTCTCTCATGTCCCCCCCCCATGTCACACCAGGTGTCCCCCCAACATCCTCCTGTGACTCTGTGTGTCCCTCTGTGTGCCCACGTCACACCGTGTGTCCCCTCACACAGCACCGTGTCCTCCGTGTCCCCATGTCTCCTGTGTGTGTGTCCCATGTCACGTCTCATGTCCCCCCACATCCCCGTGTCACTCCAAATGTCCCCATCTCTCTCCATGTGTCCCCTTTGTCATACCACATGTCCCCCCATGTCACTCCAAGTGTCCCCCATGTCCCCATCTCTCTCCATGTGTCCCCCATGTCCCTCCGCACATCCCCCGTGTCACACCGTGTGTCCCCCACATCACACCGCACGTCCCCTGACATCCCCGTGTCCCTCCACGTGTCCCCCATGTCACTCCATGTGTCCCCCTGCATCCCCATGTCACTTCCAGTGTCCCCATGTCACTCTGTGTGTGTCCCCATATTCCCATGTCACTCTGCTATGTCCCTACACATGTCTCTACATGTCCCCCATGTCATACCGTGTCCCCCATGTCACACCGCATGTCCCTCCACGTGTCCCCCATGTCACACTACATCCCCCACATCACACTGCATGTCCGTGTCCCCCCATGTCCCTCCATGTGCCTCCGTGTCCCCCACGTCACACTGCATATCCCTCCGCATGTCCCCTATGTCCCTCCACATGTCCTTCTACATGTCCCTCCATGTGTCCCCCATGTCACTCCACGTGTCCTGCACATCACAACGCGTGTCCCTCCATGTCTCCCCTGTCCTTCCACATCCCACGTGTCCCTAAGTGTGTCCCCCTTGTCTCTCTGTGTCCCCATGTCACACTGCATGTCCCTCCATGTGTCACCCATGTCCCTCTGCATCTCCCCCACATCTCTCCATGTGTCCCTCCATGGCCTCCATGTCATTCCACGTGTCTTTGCGTGTCTCCCGTGTCACTTTGCGTGTCCCCCACATCACACCGCTTGTCCCTCCGTGTTCCCCATGTCCCTCTGCGTGTCCCCCATGTCATACTGTGTGTCCTTCTGCATGTTCCCCATGTCCCTCCACGTGTCACCTTATGAAACACCCTATGTCCCTGTGTCCCTCTGTGTCCCACGTCACACCACATGTCCCTCCATGTGTCCCCCATGTCCCTCTGTGTCCCTCCATGTCTCGCGTCACACTGTGTTCCCCATGTCTCTCTGCGTGTCCCTCTATGCGTCCCCTTTGTCCCTCCATGTGTCTCACGTCACACCATGTGTTCCCCATGTCCCTCTGCGTGTTCCTCTGTGTCCCCTGTGTCCCTCCCTGTGTCTCACATCACACTGCGTGTCCCTATTTCCCTCCCTGTGTCCCCCATGTCATACTACGTGTCCCTCTGTGTTCTCGTGTCCCTCTGCATGTCCTCCATGTCCCACTGTGTGTCCTTCAGTGTCCCCGTCATACCACATGTCCTCCCCGTCATACCACATGTCCGCCATGTCACATTACGTGTCCTTCTGCATGTCCCCCATGTCCCTCTGCGTGTCACCCATGTCACACCCTATGTCCCCATGTCCCTCTGCGTGTCCCTCTACATGTCCCACGTCACACCGTGTGTCCCTCCATGTCCCCCATGTCCCTCTGTGTCCTCACATCACATCACATGTCCCTCCACGTGTCCCCATGTCCCTCCAAACGTCCCCTGTGTCACACCACGTGTCCCTCCATGTGGCCCCCGTGTCCCTCCATGTGTGTCACGTCACATTGTGTGTCTCTCCACGTGTCCCGTGTGTCCTTCCATGTGTCCCCCATGTCCCGCCGATTGTCCCTCCCCATGTCCCCCATGTCCCTTCGCATGTCCCTCCTTGTCCCCCATGTCCCTCTGCGTGTTCCCCGTGCCCCACTGTGTGTCATCCATGTCATACCCTATGTCCCCATGTCCCTCTGTGTCCCACGTCACACCGCGTGTCCCTCTGCTTGTCCCCCGTGTCCCTCCATGTGTCTCACATCACAGTGCGTGTCCCCCTTGTCCCTCCGTGTGTCCCCCACGTCCCACCGTGTGTCCCTCCGTGTGCCCCATGTCATACCACGTGTCCCTCCATGTCACAGTGCGTGTCCTTCTGCATGTCCCCCGTGTCCCTCCACGTGTCCGCCGTGTCCCATGGTGTGTACCTCTATGTCCCCATTGTCATACCACATGTCCCTCCGTCACACCCTATGTCCCTCTGCATGTCCTTCCATGTGTCCCACACCACACCGCGTGTCCCTCCATGACCCCACATGTCCCCTCTGTCCCCACACCCTGTCCCCCCTCTCACTTTCCCCTCTCTCCACAGCCCCCGGCCCCACCGCCCCTCCGCAACCACCCCCGGAGCCACCACCGCCCCCCACCCATGCCACCGCCTGCCACCAGCGCGACGTCCCCACCTCCCCGGAGGGCCACCGCTGCGGCGACTGCGGTAAGACCTTCGCCGCCCGCTCCCGGTTGGCGGTGCACCGCCGGGTGCACACCGGCGAGCGGCCCTTCGCCTGCGCCCACTGCGGCAAACGCTTCAGTCAAAGCTCGGCGCTGGGCCTGCACCGCCGCCTGCACACCGGCGAGCGGCCCCACGCCTGCGCCGACTGCGGCAAAGCCTTCGCCGTCCCCTCGCATCTCGCCGTGCACCGCCGGGTGCACACCGGCGAGCGGCCCTTCGCCTGCACTTACTGCGGCAAACGCTTCAGCCAAAGCTCAGCGTTGGCGTTGCACCGGCGCGGTCACACCGGCGAACGGCCTCACGCCTGCGCCGAATGCGGCAAAGCCTTCGCCGTCGCCTCCCACCTGACCGCTCACCGCCGCATCCACACCGGGGAGAAACCGTTCCCCTGCCCGCACTGCGGCAAACGCTTCCGCCAGCGCTCCGGCCTCGTCACCCACCAGCGGGGACACAAGTAGCCCTTGGGGACACCAAAATGGGTGCCAAATATCACCAAATCCCTCATCAGGAACCCCAAAGGACACCAAAATATGGACATCGGGAATCCCCCTAACTCTGCCCATCGCCGTGGGGACATCAGGGAGCCACCGCCGGCACTCTGGCCTTGTCACCCAGTGGTGGGGACACAAGTGGCCCTTGGGAACACCAAAATGGGCACTGGGTGTCACCGAATCCACCACCAGGAACCCCAAAGGACACCAAAATACGGACATCGGGAATCTCCTTAGATCTTCCTGTCATTATGGGGACGTCGGGGAGCCACTGCCAGCGCTCTGGCCTCGTCACCCATGGTGGGGACACAAGTGGCCCTTGGGGACACCGAAATGGGCGCCGGGTGTCACCAAATCCATCACCAGGAACCCAAAGGACACTGAAATATGGACATTGGGAATCCCCTTCACTCTGCCTGTCGCAGTGGGGACATCGGGGAGTCACCGCCAGCGCTCCGGCCTCGTCACCCATCAGCAGGGACACAAGCAGCCTTTTGGGACATGGAAACAGGCACCGGTGTCACCGAATCCACCGCCAGGAGCCCCAAAGGACCCCAAATTACAGACATTGGGAATCCCCTTAACTCTGCCCATCGCCGCGGGGACATCAGGGAGCCACCACCAGCACTCCGGCCTTGTCACCCACTGGTGGGGACACGAGTCACCAAAATGGGTGCCAAATGTCACCAAATCTGTCACCAGGAACCCCAAAGGACCCCAAAATGCAGACATCGGGAATCCCCTTAACCCTTCTCGTCACCGTGGGGACATCGGGGAGCCACCACCAGCACTCCGGCCTTGTCACCCACTGGTGGGGACAAAAGTCACCTCGGGGACACCAAAATGGGTGTCCAGTGTCACCAAATCTGTCACCAGGACCCACAAAGAACCCCAAAATACGGACATCGGGAATCCCCTTCGCTCTGCCTGTCGCCACAGGGACATCGGGGAGCCACCGCCAGCGCTCTGGCCTTGTCACCCACCAGCGGGGACACGAGTCACCTCAGGGACAGCAACGTGGGTGCCAAATGTCACCAAATCGGTCACCAGGAACCCCAAAGGACCCCAAAATACGGACGTGGGGTATGTATGTACATCCCCTTCGCTCTGCCTGTCATTATGGGGACATCGGGGAACCACTGCCAGCGCTCCGTCCTCGTCACCCACCGGTGGGGACACGAGTCGCCTCAGGGACCCCCAAATTCCGCTCTGGACACGTCCGTCCCCCCCCAGCTCTGTCTCCCCAAATTTGCCTCTGGATGCCCCCCCTGCACCCCTGGGACATGGAGACCTCCCCCTCCCCTTAACTCTGCCGCACCGCAGCCCTCGGGGCCCCCAGGGCCGAGGCCCCAAAACGGGGCAGAATCCCGCCGAAACGGGGAAACTGCCGGGTGATGGGCGGGGGGCTGTGGGGGGTGAAAACCATCGAGTCTCGGTCCTCCGAGCGGCGCAGAGCGGCCCCTGGCGGCGCCTGAGCCCTTCCGGGGACTCGGGGCGCTGGTGGCTCCGCCGCGGGTAGGTGAGGGTTTGGGGGGGACACCGGACACCCCCTGCACCCCCCCGCATGTCGCCCCTCTCCCTCCAATTCCCCGTGTCCCGCCCCCCCCCCGGCTGCTTCTCCCCCGTCCGGGCTCCCCCCCAGGCCGGGGACCCCACCACCCCCCCTCAGGGACCCCCGATGCCACCCCGGTCGTTGCCCCCCCTCCCATTCCGGAGGTCCCCCATGCCCCCTCTTCACCCTCGGTGCCCCCCCTCCCCTCTTTTGGGGTGCCCCCCCCCCATCCCTGGCCTTGTCCCACCTCCACCTCTGCCCCCCCTCTCCTCTTTTGGGGTGCCCCCCCCGCCCATCCAGGGCTCCCCCCAATCTCTCCAGCCCTGGCAGAGCAGAGGGTGCCCCCCCCGCTGTCGTCCCCCCCCGCCCCAGACATCTGGGTCCTCTTTTGGGGGGGGGTAGGGGGGTTTGCTGACCCCCTGCACCCCACATTTTCCACCCCCCCCCCCATGTCTCCCCACAGGCCATGGAGGAGCCGCCCAGTGACAGGGACGGCGGGATGGTCCCTGGCACCCACAGAGGTGAGCGCAGCCGGAGATGGGGTGGAGGGGGGGAATCGCAAAGCATCATGGGACCGCAGAGGGCTCTGACACCAACCAAAGCAGGTCCCCACCTCATGCAGGTTCCTCATGGTTCCTCCCAGTGAAGTCCTGAGGATGGAGACCCACCACGGTCCCGGGTGTCTCCCCAGCTCCATCCCACCACCGGAGGGGGACATGTGGGACCTCTGAGGGGTCCGTGCTGCAACCCCGACCCCAAGCCAGGTCCATCCCTGACCTCCACGTTCCTCCTGGCCATCTCCGAATGAGATTTGGGTCTGCGGGGGCACTGCTTGGGAAGCAACCTGGGAGATCCAGGGGTGGGGGGGCAATGAAGGAGATCAAAGGGGCAATTTGGGAGCTCAGGGGGTGATTTGGGAATTTCAGGGAACAAGTTGGGATACTGGGGGCAATTAAGAAGCTCAGGGAGGGCAATTAGGGATCTCCAGGGTGACGCCCATTTCCGTGTCCCCATAGGCACCGCAAAGTCCCCAGAGACGGACACCCCTGAGAGCCCGGTGACGTCACCACTGCTGCCCCTATCACCCGGCCTGGGCTGGCCCTGGGGACTGTCCCCTACATCCCCCCCACGTACCCGAAAACCCTACAAGTGCACCGAATGCGGCAAGGCCTTTGGGCAGAGCTCACACCTGATGCGACACCTGGGCACCCACACAGGCGAGAAGCCCTACAAGTGCGGCGCTTGCGCCAAGAGCTTCACCCAGAACTCCAACCTCCTGCAGCACCAGCGCACCCACACCGGCGAGAAACCCTACGAGTGCGGCGCTTGCGGCAAACGTTTCGGCTGGAGCTCCAACCTCAACCGGCACCGCCGTCTCCACAGTGGCCAGAAGCCCTTCCAGTGCGGCCAGTGCGGCAAATGCTTCAGTGAGAGCGCCCATCTGCTCGAGCACCAACGCACCCACACCGGCGAGAAGCCCTACCGCTGTCCCGACTGCACCAAGACCTTCAGCCGTGGTTCTCACCTCGCTCGCCACCGCCGCCTCCACACGGCCAAGCGAAGGCCCGGTCCAGCCCTGGTGATGTAGCGGGACCTCTGAGGGGCTCCCCAAGGGCAGGGGAAGAGGTGGCAGAGCAGACAGCAGTGCTTCTGTGGTGGCCACGGGGACGTGGTTTGCCCTGCTGGTGGCCATCATCAACAGAAAGGTTCATGGAGGACCCACAACGTGGTCAATGGCTGCTATAGCCCTTCTGTGGTGGCCCTGGGGACGTGGCTTGCCTTGCTGGTGGCCACTGTCAACAGAAAGGTTCATGGAGGACCCATGACATGGTCAGTGGCTGCTACAGCCCATCTTTAGTGGCCACAGGGATGTGGTTTGCCCTGCTGGTGGCCACCGTCAACAGAAAGGTTCATGGAGGACCCATGACATGGTTAATGGCTGCTACGGCCCTTCCGTGGTGGCCACGGGGACTCATCGTCAATGTCAATGACTTGGGGAGGACCCATGATGTGGCCAATGAGTCTATGACCCTTCTTTGGTAGCCATGGGGATGTGGTTTGGCTCCATGAATGCCTATTGTTGGCTTGTGGGGAACCCGTGTAGGCAAAAAGTCACAAGACTGGGGACAAACACGGACACAGAGACTTGAGGAGGACTCATTATGTGGCCAACAGCTACCGCAGCCCTTCTGTGGTAGCCACGAGGATGTGGTTTGGCCTTTTTGGTGCCCATGAAAGATTTGGGAAGGGTCCATGACTTGGCCAATGGCTACTACAGCCCTTCTGTGATGGCCCCACTGTCAACAGGAAGACTTGGGGAGGTCCCATGATGTGGCCAATGGCTACCACAGCCCTTCCATGGTGGCCACGGGGACATAGTTTGGTCCCGTTGACACCCGTCATCATCACAAAGACTCAGGGAGGTCCCATGATGTGGCCAGTGGCTACCGTGGCCCTTCGGTGGTGGCCACGTGCCCATGGTTGGCACCCACCATTCAATAGGTGAGATGTCATGTGGGCAAGCGGTGAGGAGGGGGAGGGGACATTTTTAGGAGGAAGAAAATCACAATAATGGCACTAAAACAGTCCTTAAAACCCGCGTGTTGATTTTCACCGCCCCCCGGTGCCACCAAGTCTGTTGAACCGCCCCCACTGCCACGGTTTGGGCGGGGAGGGATGGAAACCACGTCACCGGGAGGGGACAAGCGGGACAGACCCCGTCTCCCTCTGTCTGTCCATCCGGGGCATCGAATCCATGGCTGGGGTGGGGGTCAAAGTCCTCCAGGTTTCACCCCAGGGGGCTCCAACAGCCCCAGGGGCTCATCCGTGGGCACGGGGGAGCCCCAAAGTCCACCCCCACGGCAGTTTGGGGGTGACAGAGACGTCCCCCCACCCCTGCCCGCCCCAGGACACCTTCATGCCGTGTGAGTGGGGCCAGAACCCGCAGCCTCAGTGCCTGGCCATGTTGTCAGCCCGGCTTCGGGTGGTGGTGGACCCGGTGGTGGCCCTGGCGGTGGCACGGGGTGGGTGGCAGCGGCATGACGCTCGAGGAGGGTGCGGTGGGAGAAGCCCTTGGTGCAGAGGCGGCACTGGAAGCGCTCGGGGCGGTGGGTGCGCATGTGGACGTTGAGGGAGCTCTTCTGGGTGAAACGTTTGCAGCAGACGCCGCACTGGAAGGCGCGGACACCTGTGTGGGTCACCATGTGCTTCAGCAGGTAGTCACGGAGGGAGAAAGAGCGCCAGCAGATGGAGCACTGGTGGGGCTTCTCGCCTACGGAGAGACAACGGTGGGTCAACATGGATCGATACGGGTCAACACAGATCAACTTGGGTCAACACGGATCAACGTGGGTCAACATGGAGCAACACAGGCTGACAGGTCAACATGGGTCAACATGGATCAATACAGGTCAACACGGAGCAACACAGGTTGATGGGGTCAATGTGGGTCAACATGGATCAATACAGGCCAACATGGAGCAACATGAAGCAAACTAGGTTGACACGGGTCAACATGAATCAGTAGAGGTCAACATGGAGCAACACAGATTGATGGGGTGAACGTGGGTCAACATGGATCAATACAGGTCAACATGGAGCAACACACGTTCACAGGGGTCAACATGGATCAGCACAGGTCAACACAGGTGACACGGGTCAGCATGACTCAACATAGATCAACGCAAGTCAGTGGATCAACATAGATCAACGCAAGTCAGTGGATCAACATGGGTCAAAAGGAAGTGACATGCATCGTCGAAGGTCAACACAGATCAACACAGGTCATCGTGGGTCAACACAGGTAACATGGAGCGACATAGGTGAACATGGACCAACACAGGTCAACGCAGATCAACACAGGTCATCGTGGGTCAACACAGGTAACGTGGAGCGACATGGGTGAACATGGACCACCATAGGTCAACACAGAGCAACATGGGTCAACATGGTTCCACAGATGAACATGGATCAACATGGGTCAGCACAGGTCAACATGGGTCAGCATATCAACACAGGTCAACATGGAGCAACACGGGTCAACATGGGTCACCGGGTTAACAGAGCAACACGGATCGGCATGGGTCAACACTGATCAATGGGGGTCAAAATGGGTCAACACAGGTCAATACTGGATCAACATGGCTCAACACAGAGGGACATGGGACAACATGGATCAACGCAGGTCTACATGGGTCAAAATGGAGCGACATGGAGTCACATAGGTGAACACAGATCAATAGGGATTAAGGTGGATCAACACGGGTCAACACAAATTGATGTGGATCACCACATAGTGACACGGGTCAACGTGGGTCACCACAGAGTGACACAGGTCAACGCTGATCACATGGAGCAACGCATGTCAACATGGACCAACACATGTCAACATGGACCAAAACAGAGCAACATGAGTCAACATGGACTGATGTGGAGTGACATGGATCAACACAGGTCAACACAGAGTGACATGGGTGACCACATAGTGACACAGGTCACCACAGCGTGACACAGATCAACGCTGATCACGTGGAGCGACAGATGTCAACATGGACCAACACAGCAACATGTGTCAACACAGATTGACATGGAGTAACACGGATCAACCCAGGTCGACATGGGTTCCTGTTGCGTCCCTGTCCCCAACCCCCAAAACCCCCATCTCCCAACGTCCCCGTATGTCCCCACTCCCTCACTGCACCATCCCCATCACCCCACATCCTTGTCTCCAACATCTCCCCACCCTTCCATTGTCCCCACCTCCCCTGTCCCCACGAGGGATCTGCTGCAGCTCCCGTGTCCCCGTCCCGCCCCGGTGTCCCCTGCCGTGTCCCCTCTGCCGTGTCCCCTCACCGGAGTGGATGAACATGTGTTTGGTGTAGTTCTTGCGGGAGCTGAAGGTCTTCTGGCAGTGACCACACTGATAAGACGGCTCAGGACAACGCGAGGGACCGGGCTGGGCCACCTCGGGGACAGAGGGGACACCCCCCTCTGCGCCCCCCTCGTAGAGCGCTGGCGGCGGCGGTGGCGCCGGCACCGGCGGTGCGAAACCAAAACCATTTCCCCCCGTCGTCTTGACCCCAAACGCCGGCGCCCGGCCCAGTGTCTCCAGGCCACCCCCGTCCTCGCCGGGCCACGGGGGCAGGAAGGCATCGGCAAAGACCTCGGCAGCGCCAAAAAATGGTGGTTCCTCGGCAGCGAAGGGCGGGGCGGCGAAGCCTTCCTCACCGACGGCGGCGGTGGTGCCCTCTTCTTCCTCCTCCTCCTCCTCTTCCTCCTCTTTGACTGGCAACTGGAGTCGTAGTGGTTGACGTTGTTTGCGACTGTGGCAACTGGGCGCCGGTTCCACCGGACCGAAGCGGAGATCGGGCTCCAGCGGTGGTTTGTGACGGGAGTCGACGGGCACCGGGGCGGGGTCGGGGCGGGGTCGGGGCGGGGCAGGTGGCAGCGCCTTGGGACCACGGCTTTGAGAGATGATTTGAGTGCACTCATCGATGACAGTCTTGATTTGGAGGATGGAGGCGGCGGTGAGGATCTGCAGAGCTTCCGATTGGGCCACCACCAAACAACCACTGTACATGAACTCCACCAACTGCCGCACGGCTCCGCTGGGGACAACGGGTGGCACCTCGATGGCTGAGTGACCCAGGAGCAGCTTGTCGTGGAAGAAGGGACTGCCAGCAGCCAGGACGCACCGGTGGGCCCGTAAGGTGGCCTCGCGGATACGAACCGTCACGTCGCAGAAGTGACCACCCAACCGTTGGCCGTTGAGGGTCTCCAGCAGGGAACGGCTGAAGTTCTGGAGGTGGATGTAGTGGACCGCTTCCGCCATGGTGGACAGAACAGGTGACCGGTGGGGACCGGCGTCGTCACCGAGGTCCGGATATACCTGGGGACATCGTATGGGGATGTCATTAGGGACTGGAGCCATCAATGTGGTGTGGAGAAGGCACCAGGGCATCACCAGGATCATGGGACACCACTGAGGACATCCCCGGGGGCGTTAAGGACACAGATGGGGACACCAACGTGGTGTGGAGAAGCCACCAGGGCATCACCAGGACCTGGGGACACCACTGAGGATGTGCCCAGGGGGCGTTAAGGACACAGCTGGGGACATCAGTGTGGTGTGGAGAAGACACCACAGTGTCAGCAGGAGCTCGGGACAGCTTATGGGATGTCACCAGGGACTGGGGAAATCAACATGGTGTGGAGAAGCCACCAGAGCATCACCAGGACCTGGGGACACCACTGAGGACATCCCCAGGGGACATTAAGGACATTGTTGGGGATATCAGGGTGGTGTGGAGATGCCACCAGCGCATCACCAGGGGTTGGGGACACCTTATGGGATGTCACCAGGGGTTGGGGACATCAATGTGGGGTGGAGAAGCCACCAGGGTCTTGGGACACCACTGAGAACATCCCCAGGGGACATTGAGAACATCACTTGGGACATTGACGTGGTGTGGAGATGCCACCAGGCCATCACCAGGGGTTGGGGACACCCTATGTGATGTCACCAGGGGTTGGGGACATCAATGTGGGGTGGAGAAGCCACCAGGGCATCAGCAGGGGTTGGGGACACCACTGAGGACATCCCCAGGGGACATTAAGGACATCGTTGGGGACATCAACGTGGTGTGGAGATGGCACCAGCGCATCACCGGGGTTGGGGACACCTTATGGGATGTCACCACACATTGGGGACACCAATGTGGGGTGGAGAAGCCACCAGGGTCTTGGGACACCACCAAGGACATCCCCAGGGGACATTAAGGACATCATTGGGGACATCAGCGTGGTGTGGAGATGCCACCAGGGCACCACCAGAGGTTGGGGACACCTTATGGGATGTCACCAGGCCTTGGGGACGCCCTCTGTGATGTCACCATGGGCCGGGGACACTTTTAGGTGACATCACGGGGGGTGCGGGAACCCCCTGTGGGGCCTCACCCTGGGGGTTGGGGACAGGGGCGCGGGGCGGGGACGTCACCGAGGGCCCGGCGACACCTCGCGCGACGTCACCGGGCTGCGGCGACACCCTGGGGACATTCCCCCCCCCTCCCCCCCCCCAAAGGGACCCGGGCGTCCGGGGAGGGGGCGGGGCGGGGGCGGGGCCTCACTCACCTCCGCGCCCGCCCGAGCCGCCGCCGGCCCCCACACCCGGAAGCGCCGCCGCCGCCGCTTCCGGTCCCCCCCGGCGCGTCACTTCCGGGGCGGTGCTGGCCACCCCCCTCGCGGGGGACCCATGGGGGGGGGCTCCCCTCGCTGGGCTGGGGGTATCTATAGACCCCCATAGGGATCCCCTATAGGGACCCTCATAGTGCCACGATACCCTACAGTCCCCATAGGGAGCCCTATAGATCCCCATAGGGACCCCCATAGTGCTTCAATACCGTATAGACCCCATAGGGACCCCTATAGGGAGCCCCTATAGACCCCCATAGGGACCCCCATAGTGCCACGATACCCTACAGTCCCCATAGGGAGCCCTATAGATCCCCATAGGGACCCCCATAGTGCTTCAATACCCTATAGACCCCATAGGGTGTCCCTATAAACCCCCATAAGGATGCCCATCATGCCATGATACCCTATAGATCCCCATAGCAACCCCCATAGTGGTACAATGCCCTATAGATCCCCATAGGGACCCCCATAGTGCTTCAATACCCTATAAACCCCATAGGGTGTCCCTATAAACCCCCATAAGGACGCCCATCATGCCATGATACCCTATAGATCCCCATAGCAACCCCCATAGTGGTACAATACCCTATAGACCCCATAGGGACCCCCATAATGCTACAATATCCTACAGACCCCATAGGGAGCTCCTTTAGGTCCCCATAGGGACCCCCATAGTGCCACGATACCCTGTAGACCCCACAGGGACCCCCTATGGACCCCTATAGGGACCCCCATAGTGCTACAATACCCTATAGACCCCATAGCAAACCCCTAGAGACCCCCATAGGGACCCCCATAGTGCTACAATACCCTATAGACCCCATAGCAAACCCCTAGAGACCCCCATAGGGACCCCCATAGTGCTACAATACCCTATAGACCCCATAGCGAGCCCCTAGAGACCCCCATAGGGACCCCCATAGTGCTACAATACCCTATAAACCCCATAGGGACTCCTCTGGGGCCAGGATCCCCCGTAGACCCCCATAGAGACCCCCCATAGTCCTACAATATCCTATGGACCCCCATAGGGACCCCTGTAGTATACGAATGCCTAAAGACCCCCCACAGGGACCCCCATAGGGCTGGGAGCCCTATAGAAGCCCATAGGGACCCCCATACAGCTGCAGTCCCATATAGACCCCCATAGAGCCCCCTGTCAGGCCGGAATCCTGATACAACCCCATTGGGACCCCTATATGGCTGCAGACCCCTATAGACCCCGATAGGAACGCCCATCAGGTCAGAAGCCCTATTGAACTCCATAGAGACCCCCATAGGGCTCAGATCCCCTATAGAGCCCCATAGGTACCCCATAAAGCTGCAGTGCCCTATAGACTTTCACAGGGACCCCCATAGGACCACAGTCCTCTATAGACGCCCAGAGGGATCCCCGTAGGGGCTGGGATCCCCTATAGACCCCTGTAGATCCTGGGTGCCTTATAGATCCCCATGGGGTTCCCCATAGGTCTGGGATCCCCTATAGAGCCCCATAGGGATTTCTGTAGAGCCTGGTTCTCCTATAAGCTTTCATAGGGGCCTTCATGCCCTATAGACCTCCCCCTATAGGGGACCCCTATAGTGCTAGCATCATCTATAGACCCCTATAGGGACCTCTATGGGCTCAGGGATCCCCTATAGACCCCACAGAAATTCCTGTAGAGCCTGGTCCTCCTATAGTCCTCCATAGGGGCCTTTGTGCCCTATAGATCTCCCCCTATAGGGGACACCTATAGGGCTAGTATCCTCTATAGATCCCTATAGGGACCTCTATAGGCTCAGGGATCCCCTATAGAGCCTGTAGGGATTCCTGTAGAGCCTGGTCTTCCTATGGGACTCCATAGGGGCCTTCATACCGTATAGACCTCCCCCCATAGGGCTAATATCCTCTATAGGGACCTCTATGGGCTCAGGGATCCCCTATAGACCCCATAGGGCGCAACCGGCCCAGCCCCCACAGCCCCTATAGCACCCCCACAGGGGCAGCGCTGGTGATGTCACAGCCTGCCGGGAGCATGGTGCCACCACGCCCCTGATGTCACCTTGTGCCCTACATCCAGGTGACATCACTTCCTCCTCCAGTGATGACATCACTGCTTGGACTGGGCCCGTCACACATCCCAGTATGTCGATGATGTCACTTCCTGGGCCCTTGATGACATCAGAGATTGGTCCAGCTCAGGCCTAATCCTCCTGCTCTATCAGTGATGTCACTTCTTACCCACTGGTGATGTCACTTCCTGACCCAGGTGTGGGGTGGCTCCTTCCTGTCTCTGACATCATTTGTTGCCCTGTGATGACATCACAGCTGTGTCAGAGCCACGCCCTCCGCAACTCAGTACTTGTGGCTGTCCCATGTGCTGGGGTGATGTTGACCCATGTTGGCCCATGTTGGCCCATGTTGACCTGTGTCAGTCTGTGTTGACCCATGTTTCTTGACCCACATTGCCCTGTGTTGGCCCATGTTGGCCCATGTTGGCCCGTGTCACTCTGTGTTGCTCCGTTGTGACCCATGTTGCCCTGTGTTGACCCATGTAGACCTGCGCTGAGCCATGTTGACCTGTGTCACTCCATGTTGACCCGTGTCAATCTGTGGTGGCCCATGTTGCTGCGGTATTGAACCTTGTTGACCCATGTTTGTCGACCCATGTTGACCCGTGTTGCCCTGTACTGATCCATGTTGACCCATGTTGACTCATGTCACCCTGTGATGCTCCATTTTGACCCGTGTAGACCTGTGACGATCCATGCTGACCCGTGTCAATCTGTCTTGACCCATGTTTTTTGACATGTGTTGGCCCCTGTCACTCCCTGTTGACCCACATCAGTCTGCACTGATCCATGGTGACCCATGTTTCTTGTCCCGTGTTGAGCCATGTGTTGACCCATGTTGACCTGTGTTGATCCATGTTGACCCGTGTTGGCCCACGCTGATCCCTGCTGACCCGTGTTGCTGTTGATCCTCTTGAGGTGACTTTGACCCACGTTGCCCTGTATTGACCCACACTGACCTGTGCTGATCTCTCCTGGCCCGTGTTGCTGACCCGTGTTGGTCTATGTTGACCCATGTCACGCTCTGGTGCTCCAGTCTGACCCGTGTGTTGACCTGTGTCAGTCTGTGTTGATCCATGTTGGTTTGCACTAATCCATGTTGACCTGTGTTGATCCCTGTTAATCCGTGTTGACCCGTGTTGACCCGTGTTTGCTCATGTTGACCCGTGATGACCCATGTCACTCCGTGTTTCTCCATTTTGACCCCTGCTGACATCACTCTGCACAGATGACCTCAGGGACGGCCATTTGTAGGACACGATGACCCCCCTGGTGCCCACCACGAAGGTCCCCCCGACGCCCCTGGGCCTCCCCTCCTCTCCCCCCCCTCCATTGGGCTGTTGGGCAGTCATAGAAACCCACCAGTGACATCACTGCCGTGCCCTCCCCCTCCCTGCGCTGCCGCACCCGGCACCGTGACATCACGGCTGCTGCTGTGACATCGCAGCCGACGACGTGACACCAGCGCAAAAGCCAAGGTATGACATCATTGGGGTTCCCACCATCCAGGGACTATCCCAACACCCACATCCCTTTTTTTTTTGGGGGGGGGTACCCGAACGTTTGGGTGCCCTGGGGAGGTGCCCGGCCACCTGGGTCCCTCGGGCAAGGGCGGGTGACAGGGTGGTGACACCCAAAGGTTGGAGCCGGTGGAGCTGAACTGATGTCCCCAGACAACCGGGTGCCCCCGGGGGGGGGTGGGTAGAGCCTGGGGGGGGTGTGGGGGGCTGGGGAGGTGCCCGGACGCCTGGGTCCACCCGTGCCCGCGGCGTGGGTGGCACAGGGAGTTCCCAGCCACCCCCATCCCCCCCCCCTCCAGGGACTTCTGGGTCCCCACGGGGACATCGCGGGGACAGACCCATAGCAGGTGAGGGGATGCAGGCGTCCAGGCTGCCGCTGTTTTTGGGGGGGTGGGGGGGGGGCGGTGGTGTTATTGTAGGGTCTCCCCAGCGTCTCTGTTGTTCCAGGACACCCCCCCACCCCCACCCCCCCCCCCCCCGCCAAGTTTGTGCCATGGTGGATGACGGTGACAAGGGACAATGTGGCCCCACCAGGCTGGAACAGGTGAGTGGGACCCGGGAGTTTGGGGGGGGGGGACACCCAGGGTTTGGGGGGGAACCAGGTTTTGGGGGGGGACCCAAGATTTGGGGGGGGACCCAAGCGTGGGGGGGTGGGAAATCAGGAGTTCGGGGGGGGGACTCAGGATTTGGGGGGGGACACACAGGCGTCCGGGGGGACCCAGGATTTGGGGGGACCCAGGAGATCGGGGGGATCCCAGGATTTTGGGGGGACCCAGGAGTCCGGGGGGGACCCAGGCATCTGGAGAGACACCCAGGATTTGGGGCGGGGGGGGGATCCCAGGATTTGGGAGGGACCCAGGCGTCTGGGGGGACCCAGGATTTTGGGGGACCCGGGAGTTTGAGGGGACCCAGGAGTTCAGGGGGACCCAGAATTTGGGGGGACCCATGAGTCTGGGGAGGTCTCAGGCGTCCGGGGAGGGACCCAGGAGTTTTGGGGGGGGGAGCCAGGATTTGGGGGGGACCCAGGCATCGGGGGACACCCAGGATTTGGGGGGGGGGACACCCAGGATTTGGGGGGGGGACACCCAGGATTTGAGGGCACCCACGAGTCCGGGAGGGGACCCAGGATTTGGGGGGGGACCCCGGCGTCCGGGGAAGCCTCAACCCCAAAGAGGGGGGACCCCCCCCCCAAATTTGAGAGACACCCCCTCACCCCCAAACATCCCCCCCCCCCCCTTACTTGGCGGGGGACCCAGGCGTCCCGGCGCCCCCTCCCCCGGCCCCACTGGCCCCAGTCCAGTCCCTGAACTGGAATTAGGGCACGGGGCGGGGGAAGGGAACCAGTGCGGCCTCAGAGCCCTCCGCCTCCCCTCCCCCCATCCCCCTCACCCCCCCCCCACCCCCCCCGTGGGAAGGGACCCACCCAGGCGTACGGGCACCCCAAAATGACCCCCCCCCCCCCCAGTGCCACCCATGGGACACTAAGGGGTGTCCCCCCCCCTCCCCCACGCCTGGGTGTCCCCCCCCAACCCCTGGGACCCCCCCGGACCCCTGGGTCCCCCCCAACATCTGGGTCCCCCCCCCGGACTCGTGGGTCCCCCCCCCAAATTCCTGGGTCCCCCCCCAGATGTTTGGGTCCCCCCTCAAACCTGGGTCCCCCCCTGGACCCATGGTGTCCCCCCCCCACCTGGGTCCCCCCCGCCAGCACATGGGTGCCCCCCAAATCCTGGGTGACCCCCCCACTTTTGGGTGTCCCCCCCCCCACATGTCTGGGTCGTTGTCGTCCCCCCCCCGGACTCATGGGTGTGTCCCCCCAAACACCTGGGACCCCCCCAGACTCATGGGTGTCCCCCCCGGACCCCTGGGTCCCCCCCCAGATTCCTGGGTTCCCCCCAGATGTTTGGGTCCCCCCTCAAACCTGGGTGTCCCCCCCCACCTGGGTCCCCCCCCCCCAGGCACATGGGTCCCCCCCAGACTCGTGGGTCCCCCCCACATCCTGGGTGTCCCCCCCCCCACCCCTGGGTGTCGTCCCCCCCCCCCACAGGTCCCCCCCCGGACACGGGGGTCCCCTACACTGTCACCCCCCCGGTGTGTGTCCCCCCCCAGGCACAGCACCGGCGGCAGCTGGAGGAGGAGCTCCGTGACCTCAGCAACCAGGTGGGCGGGGCCTGTGGCGGGAGGGGGCGTGGCCACGTGCTGTCAATCACTGCCTAGCCCCTCCCCTTTCCAGTGAGGGATGGTGGGGGGCGGGGCATCATGGAAAGGGGCGGGGCATGGGGCTGCCAATCACACTGGTGGGCGGGGCATGTTGTCCATCACCCTGGTGGGCGGGGCATGGGGCTGTCCATCACCCTGGTGGGCGGGGCATAAGGGTGTTCATCACTCTTGTGGGCGGGACATGGAGCTGTCTATCACGCTGGTGGGCGGGCCATGTTGTCCATCACCCTGGTGGGCGGGATTTGGGCTGTCCATCCCCCATGGGGGCGGGGCATTAGGCTGTCAATCATCCTTGGGGCGTGGCCTGGGACCTGGAGGCGGGGCACGGAGCTGTCACTCACAGCCTGTTCCCGCCCCCGGCAGGTGGCGGCGTTGGGGCGGAGCCTGGCAGCAGAAAGGGGGCGGAGCCTGGCAGCAGGCGGGGCCCTGCGGGCACTGGAGATAGCGGTGGGCGGAGCCCAGGCCCGAGTGGGCGGAGCCTATCGGGCACGAGACCGGGCCTGTGAGCGCCTGCGCCAGCAGCAGGTGGGCGGGGCCAGGGAGGGGGCGGGGCCTGAGAGGGGGCGGAGCCTTTGGCAGGGTCAGTGTCAGGGCAGGGGGCGTGGCTGAGGTGGGAAAGGGGCAAAAAGGGGCGTGGTCAGGGGGTGTGTCCTAGGAAGGGGGCAGGGCTTAGAAGAATGGGCGGGGCATGCAGAAAATGGGCGGGGCTTCGACCCACATGGGGATGGGCTCTGCGCAAGGGGTTGGGGGTTGGGCTGGGGGCGGGGCTTGGTGGGTGGGTGTGGCCTTTCCACACCCAGGGGCGTCACCCTTACACAGCCCCGCCCCCCCCAGGAGGCGGGGCAATTGATGTGGGCGGAGCTGGAGGCCGCGCGTGCCGCCCGGGCAGGGGCGGAGCTAAGGGCGCAGGAGGCGGAGTCACAGCGTCGCACCAGGGAGGCGGAGCTGGAGCAGCTGCGGCAGGTGGGCGGAGCTAAGGCGAGGGGCGGGGCTAAAGGCTTTGGGGCGGGGTTAAGCTACCTCGGGGCGGGGTCTAATGGACATGGGGCGGGGCTAAGGCACAATGGGGCGGGGCTAAGGAGTAATGGGGTGTGGCCATGGTGCAGGGGTGGGGCTAAGGAAGAATGGGAGGGGCTAAGGAAAAATGGGGCGGGGCTATGGGGCGGGGGGCGGGGCTATGGAAGGGGTCTGGGTGGTGGTTGGGGTGTGGTGGGCGGGGTTTCCCGGCGGGGGCGTGTCCATCCCGGCCCCACCCGCAGGCGGTGGCGGCGGCCCAGCATGCCCGGCGGCGGGCGGAGCAGGAGCGCGACGACATGGCTGCCCGCGTGCCCCGCCCACCCGGCCCCACGTGAGTGCCCGCCCCTCCCTGGCCACGCCCACTCCCTCACCACGCCCACAGACCTATGTATGGTCTCTATAGGGCATCCCCATATGGCCCCCACGGTGCGTCCCCTATAGCACTCACGATGGGTCCCCTGTAACCCCCACAGTGTGTCCCCTATAGCCCCTATGTTGGGTCCCCTATAGCCGCTATGGTGAGTCCTCTATAGGCCCCATGGTGAGTCCCCTATAGCCCCCATGGTGCGTCCCCTATAGTCCCGCCAGTATGTCCCCTATAGACCCCACAGTACATCCTATATAGCTCCCCCAGTGTGTCCCCTATAGCCCCCGAGGTGTGTCCCCTATAGCCCCCATGGCACGTCCCCTATGGCCCCCAGGGTGTGTCCCCTATAGCCCCCCTGGCACGTCCCCTATAGCCCCCAGGGTGTGTCCCCTATAAGTCCCCACAGCACAGCCCCTATAGCCCCCCCTTAGCACATCCCCTATAGCCCCCCCCACGGTCCCTGTCCCCCCGATCCCCCCGCAGCCCCTATAGCGGCTATGGGTGCAGGGGGGGCCGGGACCCCCAGGTGCTGCAGGACGCGCTGGCGGAGCTGCGGGAGCACAACCGGGCACTGCAGCAGCGCCTGCACCAGCGGCAGGCCCAGGTCAGGGGCACCTATGGGATCCATGGGGGGGCACCTATGGGGGGCACCTATAGGGGATGTATGGGGGGCATAGGGGCAGCGGTGGGGGGGATGTGGGGCACCTGGAAGGAGATTGAGGGGGGTTGTGGGGGCATGGGGGGCACACATGTGTGGGAGGATGTATAGGGGTATGTGGGAGGAACCTATGGGGGATATAGGGGGGCCACCTTTGGGGGGCACCTATAGGGGATGTATGGGGGGCATAGGGGCAGCGGTGGGGGGGATGTGGGGCACCCGGAGGGAGACTGAGGGGGGCTGTGGGGGCATGGGGGGCACAGACGTATGGGAGGATGTATGGGGGATGTGGGAAGAACCTATGGGGGACATAGGGGGGGCACCCTTGGTGGGGGCGGGTGGGTGAGGTGTGGGTGCTGGGGGGGGAGAAGGGGGTACCTATGGAGAGGGGTGGGTGGATGTGTGGGGAGGGCGTGGGGTGCAGCGGGGCAGGTGGGGGGCGAGGGGCACCTATGGGGGAGAGGGGGCACCTATGGGTGCTCTGTGGGTGCTGTGGGTGCTGTAAGTGCCATGGGTGACATGGGTGCTGTGGGTGCCATGGGTGCTGTGTGGGTGCTGTGGCTTCTCTGTGAGTGCCATGGGTGCTGTGGGTGCCGTGTGGGTGCTGTGGGTTCCATGGGTGCTGTGTGAGTGCTGTGGCTTCTCTGTGGGTGCCATGGGTGCTGTGGGTGCTCTGTAGGTACCGTGGGTGCTGTGTGGCTACCATGGGTGCTGTGGGTGCCGTGGGTGCTGTGTGGATGCTGTGGGCGCCCTGTGGGTGCTGTGTGAGCTGTGGGTGCTGTGGGTGCTGCGGGTGCTGCGGGTTCCATGGGTGCCCTGTGGGTGCCGTGAGCATCGTGAGTGCCATGGGTGCTGTGGGTGCCATGGGTGCTGAGGGTGCTGTGGGTGCTCTGTGGGTTCCATGGGTGCTGAGGGTGACCTGTGGGTGCTCTGTGGGTGCTGGGTGGGTGCTGTGGGTGCCCTCTGGGTGCTGTGGGTGTTGTGTGGGTGCCGTGGGTGCCCTCTGGGTGCTAGGGGTGCTCTGTGGGTGCCGTGGGTGCCATGAGCACCATGATTGCCATGGGTGCCGTGGGTGCTATGGGTGCCGTGGGTTCTCTGTGGGTGCTGTCGGTGACATGGGTGCTGTGGATGCTGTGGGTGCCCTGTGGGTGCTCTGTGGGTGCCGTAGGTGCTGTGAGCACTGTGAGTGCCGTGGGTGCTGTGTGGGTGCCGTGAGTACTGTGTGGACACTGTGGGTGCTGTGGGTGCCGTGAGGGCTGTGTGGGTGCTCTGGGTGCCGTGGGTTCTCTGTGGGTGCTGTGCGTGCGCCATGGGTGCTGTGTGGTTGCTGTGGGTGCTCTGTGGGTGCTCTGTGGGTGCCGTAGGTGCTGTGAGCACTGTGAGTGCCGTGGGTGCCATGTGGGTGCTACAGATGCCGTGTGGGTGCTGTGGGTGCCACGGGTGCCCTGTGAGTCCTGTGGGTGCCGTGAACGCTGTGTGGGTGCTGTGTGGGTGCTGTGGGCGACCCCGGGCAGGGTGCTGACCCCTCCTCGGGTGCAGGTGGAGGAGCTGCGGCGGGCGCTGGTGGCGGCGGGGACGCGGGCGCAAGAGGCGGCGGGGGCGCGGGCCCGGCTGGAGCAGGAGCAGCGGGTGCTGCGGGGGCGGCTGCAGCACCCAGGGGTGCCCCCGGGCCCCGCCGAGGCTGTCCTGCACACCCGCTGCCTCCACCTGCAGGACCTGCTGCACCGCGAGGCCGGGTGAGCCACGGGGTCCCCGGACGGGGGGGGTTCAGGGGGGTCTTGGGTGGCCCCAGGGTGGTCCTAGATGGTCAGAGGGTGGTCCCAGGATGGTCCTAGATGGTCCCAGGGTGGTCTTGGGTGGTCCCAGGGTGGTCTTGGGTGGCTCCAAGGTGGTCCCAGGGTGGTCCTGGGTGGCCCCAGGGTGGTCCTAGATGGTCCCAGGGTTGTCTTGGGTGGCCCCAGGGTGGTCCCACAGTGGTCTTGGGTGGCCCCAGGGTGGTCCCAGGGTTGTCTTGGGTGTCCCCGGGTTGGTTCAAGATGGCCCCAGGGTGGTCTTGGGTGGTCCAAGGTGATCACAGGGTGGTCTTGGATGGCACCAAGGTAGCCCAGGGTGGTCCCAGGGTGCTCCCAGGGTGGTCTTGGGTGGCACCAGAGAGGTCCTAGATGGTCCCAGGGTGGTCTTGGGTGGCCCCAGGGTGGTCCCAGGGTTGTCTTGGGTGTCCCCGGGTTGGTTCAAGATGGCCCCAGGGTGGTCTTGGGTGGTCCAAGGTGATCACAGGGTGGTCTTGGATGGCACCAAGGTAGCCCAGGGTGGTCCCAGGGTGCTCCCAGGGTGGTCTTGGGTGGCACCAGAGAGGTCCTAGATGATCCCAGGGTGGTCTTGGGTGGCCCCAGAGTCGTCCCAGGGTTGTCTTGGGTGTCCCCGGGGTGGTTCAAGATGGCCCCAGGGTGGTCTTGGGTGGTCCAAGGTGATCACAGGGTGGTCTTGGATGGCACCAAGGTAGCCCAGGGTGGTCCCAGGGTGCTCCCAGGGTGGTCTTGGGTGGCACCAGAGAGGTCCTAGATGATCCCAGGGTGGTCTTGGGTGGCCCCAGAGTCGTCCCAGGGTTGTCTTGGGTGTCCCTGGGGTGGTTCAAGATGGCCCCAGGGTGGTCTTGGGTGGTCCAAGGTGATCACAGGGTGGTCTTGGATGGCACCAAGGTAGCCCAGGGTGCTCCCAGGGTGGTCTTGGGTGGCACCAGAGAGGTCCTAGATGGTCCCAGGGTGGTCTTGGGTGGCCCCAGAGTCGTCCCAGGGTTGTCTTGGGTGTCCCCGGGGTGGTTCAAGATGGCCCCAGGGTGGTCTTGGGTGGTCCAAGGTGATCACAGGGTGGTCTTGGATGGCACCAAGGTAGCCCAGGGTGCTCCCAGGGTGGTCTTGGGTGGTCTTGGGTGGCACCAGAGAGGTCCTAGATGGTCCCAGGGTGGTCTTGGGTGTCCCCGGGGTGGTTCAAGATGGCCCCAGGGTGGTCTTGGGTGGTCCAAGGTGATCACAGGGTGGTCTTGGATGGCACCAAGGTAGCCCAGGGTGCTCCCAGGGTGGTCTTGGGTGGTCTTGGGTGGCACCAGAGAGGTCCTAGATGGTCCCAGGGTGGTCTTGGGTGGCCCCAGAGTCGTCCCAGGGTTGTCTTGGGTGTCCCCGGGGTGGTTCAAGATGGCCCCAGGGTGGTCTTGGGTGGTCCAAGGTGATCACAGGGTGGTCTTGGATGGCACCAAGGTAGCCCAGGGTGCTCCCAGGGTGGTCTTGGGTGGTCTTGGGTGGCACCAGAGAGGTCCTAGATGATCCCAGGGTGGTCTTGGGTGGCCCCAGAGTCGTCCCAGGGTTGTCTTGAGTGTCCCCGGGGTGGTTCAAGATGGCCCCAGGGTGGTCTTGGGTGGTCCAAGGTGACCACAGGGTGGTCTTGGATGGCACCAAGGTAGCCCAGGGTGCTCCCAGGGTGGTCTTGGGTGGTCTTGGGTGGTACCAGAGAGGTCCTAGATGGTCCCAAGGTGGTCTTGGGTGGCCCCAGGGTGGTCCCAGATGGTGCCAGGGTGATCTTGGGTGGCTCCAAGATGGTCCCTGGGACTGGGATCCCAGGCCGCTGGGTGCCCATGGGTCACCCCGTGGGTCACCCCGTGGGTCCCCCCATGGGTGACGCCGTGGGCTGACGCGGGGGGCACCGGTGGGCGCAGGGCGCGGGCGGCGCTGAGGCGGGCGGCGCGGGCGACGGGGCGGCGCCTGCGGGTGCTGCTGGCGGAGGCGGAGGAGCAGCGCCTGCGGGGACAGCGCTACCGCCTGCAGGTGGGGTGACGTCACCCGCGCGGTGACATCACGGGACGGCGGGGTGGGGGTGTGACGTCATGGAAGGGGGGGTTCCCTGGGTGGGGGGAGGAGAGGGCGGCGTGGTGGCGTGTCATCCCATGTCATCGCGTGTCACCCTGTGACCCCGTAGCCTCCGTGTCCACCCATGTCCCCCATGTGTCCCCATATGTCCCTTGTGTCATCTGTCCCCCATGTCCCCATGTCCCCATAGCTCCGTGTCCCCATGTCCCCCCATGTCCCCCCATCCCCATGTCCCCCCATGTCCCTGTGCCCCATGTCCCCGTGTCTCCCCACTCCTCATGTCCCCCCACTCCTTGTGTCCCCGTGTCCCCATGTCCCCATGTCCTTGTGTCCCCACACCCTGTGTCCCCATGTCCCAGTGTCCCCATGTGCCCACACACCACATCCCTGTGTCCCCACATCCTTGTGTCCCCACACTCCATGTCCCCACATCCCATGTCCCCATGCCCCATGTCCCTGTGTCCCCATGTCCTTCTGTCCCCACACCACATGTCCCCATGTCCCCACGCCCCGTGTCCCTGTGTCCCCATGTCCTTGTGTCCCTATAGCACATGTCGCCATGTCCCCACACCTCGTGTCCCCAAATCCTGTGTACCCATATTCCAGTGTCCCCATGTGCCCTCATCCCGTGTCCCACATCCCCACACCCCATGTCCCTGTGTCCCATGTCCCTGTGTGCCCATGTCCCTGTGTCCCCATGTCCTTGTGTCCCCACACCACGTGTCCCCATGTCCCCACAATTCTTGTCTCTATGCCCCATGTCCCATGTCCCATGTCCCCACACCCCAATGTCCCCGTGTCCCCATGCCCCCGTGTGCCCACACCCTGTGTCCCCATGCCCCGTGCCCCATGTCCCACATCCCTGTGTCCCCGTGTCCCCACGCCTCATGTCCCATGTCCCCATGCCCTGAGTCCCATGTCCCATGTCTCCATGTCCTGTGTCCCCATACACCATGTTCCACATCCCCGTGTCCCCGTGTCCCGTGTCCCCATGCCATGTGTCCCATGTCCCACACCCTGTGTCCCGTGTCCCTATGTCCCCATGTCCTGTGTCCCCATGCTCCGTGTTCCCGTGTCCCCACGCCCCGTGTCGCGTGTCCCCGCAGGCGCAGGCCAGCGAGGCGGCGGGGCGGGCGCTGGGGGAGCGGGTGGCCGCGGTGGCCGCGGGGACAGCCCGTGCCCAGGCTCAGGGCCACCGTCTGCGCCGGGCGCTGGAGGCCGTCGGGGACGGGGCCGCGGCCACCGCACGCCACGTGGCCGCCCTGCGGGCTCGCCTCAGGTGGGCACCTATAGCCCCCATGGGACCCTACGGGCCCCTATAGCACCCCATGGTCTCCTCAGGGCCCCCCTATAGGCCTCTGTGGGGCTCTGTGGTACCATATGGGCCCCTATAGCACCCTATAGACTCCCTGTAGCCCCCCCATCGGCCTCTATGGGGCTCTGTGGTACCCTGTGTATCCCTATAGCACCCTATGGACTGCTATAGCCTCCTTATACCCCCCCTATACCTCCCCTGTGGGGCCCTATGGCTCCCTACGTGTCCCTACAGATTACTTATAGCTCTCCCATAGCCTGCCCATGGGCCCCTATAGCTCTCTATATGTCCCTAATAGCACGCCATAGCACCCTGTAGTTTACTTATAGCTCTCTTGTAACCCCCCATGGGCCCCTATAGCTCTCTCTGTGTCTGTGGTGGACCCTATAGCTCCCTACAGTTTACTTATAGGCCTCTTGTAGCCACCCCCAGGGCCCCTATAGCTTCCTATGTGTCCCTATAGCACCCTATAGTTTACTTATAGCTCTTCTGTAGCCTCCCCCCCCGGGCCTCTATAGCTCCCTCTGTGAGCCCCTATGGGCCGGTATCACCACCTATACTACCCTATAGCCTTCCACAGGTATCTATAGCCCCCCCCCATACCACCCTGCAGCTCCCCCTGTGCCCCTACAGCCCCCCCATAGCACCCTATAGCTCTTCATGGCAGCGCTACAGCCTCCTTATAGCATCCTTATAGTGCCCTATAGTCCCCACCAGCCCCCAAGAACACCCTATAGCCCCCATAGGCCCCTACAACACCCTACAGCCCCCATATTACCCTATAGGCCCCCACGCCGCCCAGTAGTACCCTATAGCCCCCATAGGCCCCAACAACACTCTATAGCCCCCATAGCTCCCTATAGACCCCCACACCTCCCAGTAGTACCCTATAGCCCCCATAGTCCCCTATGGGTCTGGGAGGGGCTGTATGGAACCGGGGGAATTATGGGATAGCAGAGGACTGTATGGGGGATTATGGGATAGTGGGGGACTCTGGGGGGGTTATATGGCGCATTATGGGATAGCGGGGGGGCTGTATGGGGCATTATGGGATATTATGGGATAGTGGGGGGCCATATGGGGGCTGTATGGGGCATTATGGGATAGCGAGGGGCTGTATTTGGGCTGTATGGGGGATTCTGGGATAGTGGAGGGCCATATGGGGTGGCTCTATGGGGGGTTATGGGATATTGAGCGGGGCTGTATGGGGTATTATGGGATAGTGGGGGGTTCTGCCCCCCCAACTCCTCCCGCCCCCCCCCCCCCCAGGTGTGACCCACTGACGCTGTCCCGCACGGTGCGTCGCATGCTGCGGGAGGAGGACGAGGACAGTGAGGACAGCGAGGACAGCGAGGACAGCGGGTCCCCACCCTGGGCCCTCGGGGAGCCCCTCGAAACCGCCCCCGGCTCCAGGGGGGGCCTCGAAACTGCCCCTAAGGAGCCCCTCCCAAAAGCTGCTGGTCCTGAGGGGGGCCTGGAAACTGCCCCCACTCTGGAGGGGACCCTCGAAACCGCCCCCACTGTGGGGGGGGACCCTTGAAACCGCCCCCAGGGACCGGCCCTGAAAGGGCCTTCGGGCCCAAGGACCCCCTAAAAACTGCCCCCATAGGGACCCCCCCCCCACCGGCTAGCAGTAGGGTGGAGCTTATTCGGGGGTGGGGCTTGTTGGGGGCGGGGCTTACCCATATTCATTAAAGTGCCTTGAAGACGGATCTGCCCCCGAGTGGCCCAGGGAGGGGGGGGGGGGAAGGGGGGGCTCAAAACGCCCCCAGAGTCCATGTTGGGGGGAGGCTTGAAAATCTCCCCAAAACAACATTTGGGGGGGGTTGTGTGAAGGCGTTGAAAGCCCCACCTGAGCCTCTTTTTGGGGAGACCCCACCCCCCCGAAACCACATTTGGGGGGGGGGGAGTGTCACAAAATACTCCTGAGCCCCAGGTCTGGAGGGGGAGTGGCCTTGAAACACCCCAAAACTTTGTCGGGGGGGGACCTTGAAACCCTCTTTACCCCAATTGGGGTGTTCTCACCCACCCCACCCCCCCCAAGCCCTTCTTCAATGGCCCTTATGAGAGGGGAGAGGCGGGCTTGAAACACCCCAAAACCTTTTTGGGTGGGGGGGAGTCTTGAAACCCTTTTTACTCCAATTTGGGGGGGAGGGGGATGTGTCTCAACCCCCATCCAAACCCTTATACAGTGGGGGGGGTGGGGGCTTGCTTGAGACACCTCAAAACCTTGTTGGGGGGGCTTGAAACACCCCAAAACCTTGGGGCAAGGCTTGAAACCCTTTTTACCCCAATTTTTATGCAGGTGGGATCTCAACCCCCCACCCCCACCCTTTATACAGGGACTTAGGGAGGGGTGAGGGCTTGAAACTCCCCAAAACCTTTTGGGGGAGGGCCTTGAAACCCTTTTCACCCAAATTTGTGCGTCGGGGGCATCCCACACGTCCCCACAAACACTTATACGATGGCCCTACCAGGGGAGGGGGGCTTGAAACACCCTAAAACCTTGGGGTGGGGGGCCTTGAAACCCTTTTAAATGCAATATGGGGGGGGGGGGAATCTCAAACCCACCCACCCCAACCCCTTATAAAGTGGCTCTACATGGGGGGGGGGGCTTGAAACACCCCAAAATGTGGTCGGGGTGGCCTTGAAGCACCCCAAAACCTTGTGGGGGGGACCTTGAAATCCTTTTTACCCCAATTTGGAAGGGGGTGTGCCTCAACACGACCCCCAAACCCTTCTAGAGTGGCCCTACAGGGGGGGCCTTGAAACACCCCAAAGCCGGGCGGGGGGGCCTTGAAACGCCCGCGACGGAGGGGAGGGGCTTACGTGGCTAATAAGGACGGGGCGGGGCGAGCCTGACCAATGACAGCGCAGCATGCAAATGAAGGCGCCGGCCTCGGGGGCGGGCGCGGCGGGAGTGGAGAAAGGGGCGGGGCGCGGTGAGTGGGCGCCACGTCCTCCCCCCCCGCAGCCGGCGGCGCAGCCAATGAGAAGGAGGGGAAGGGGAGGGGGCGTGGCGCGGCGGGGAGGTTCTCGCGAGAGGTGGGAGATCTCGCGGGCTCTCGCGAGAGTTGGGGGGGGGGGGGGGGGGGGGGTGGTGCGCGGAGGCCGCGGTGGCGGCGGCGGGATGGGAGCGCCGAGGTGAGGCCGGGCCCGGAGGGAGGGGAAAAACGGTACCGGGAACCGGTCCTAAGACTCGGGAACCGGCCCCGAGTGGTGGGGAAGGGGGAGGGGGTGTCCGGTGTCTTGGGGGGCTCCGGGCCCGCCCCTTCCGGGCCCCCCCCCAGTAACAGGGAGCCCCCGCCAAGGGCCCTTAGCAACGGTTCTGCCCCCCCCATCGTCCTGGGTGCTGGGGTGTCATGTCCTCCCACCCCCCAGTGACTTAATGACCTGCGTTCGGGGGGAGGGGGGCACTTGGGGCTCTGAGGGGGCACCAGAGACTCGGGGGAGGGGGGGGGGGGGGAGTCTGGGATTTCTGGGGGGACACCAGTGGGGGGGGGTGTCTGGGGGGGGCACTTGGGGGTTGGGGCGGCTTTAAGGCCTCTGTGGTGGCTCGGGGAGGACGACTTGGGGGCCTGGGGGCAAGGACTGGTTTGGGGGGGCCGTTTGGGGGTCAACGGGGGAGAGTATGGTGGCTTGGGGATGCTCGTGGGGGGCTTCTGGGGCTCGGCAGGGGGAAGCACAGGGATTTGGGGGGCGTTAGGAGGCGCTCTGGTCGCAAGGACGGGCTTGGGCGGGCGTTTGGGGGTCAGTGGGGGGGAGCATGGGGGCTTGGGGGTGCTCATGGGGGGCTTCTGGGGCTCGGCGGGAGAAGGAGAGTGATTTGGGGGGCGTCTGGGGGAGCTCTGGGGGCAACGACTGTTTGGGGGTCAATGCGGGGGGAGCATGGAGGTTTGGGGGCGGCTCATGGGGGGCTTCTGGGGCTCCGGAGGGGAAGCACAGGGATTTGGGGGGTGTCTGGGGGAGCTCTGGGTGCAAGGACTGGCTGGGGGGTTGTTTGGGGGTCAATGGGGGGGAGCATGGGGGCTTGGGGATGCTCATGGGGGGCTTCTGGGGCTCGGGGGGGGGGGGAGAAGAGGGATTTGGGGGCCTTCTGGAAGTCTGGGTTGGGGGGGCAGTTGGGGGGGTCAAAGCATCTGGCTGTTTGGGTGGCATGTGGGGGAACAGGGGTCACCTGCAGTTTTGGGGGGGGTGGAATTTTCTCACAACCCCTTCTGCTCCCCCCTCCAGATGCCCCGGCACTGCTCTGCCGCCGGCTGTTGCACCCGCGACACTCGGGAGACGCGCAACCGAGGCATCTCCTTCCACCGGTGGGTGCCCCTCCTGCCCCCATGGGGAGGGGGGGGGGGGGGGGGGGGGTTGGACCACCACCCCCCTCGTTGAACCCTTCATTGATCCCCCCCTCCTTAGAGGTTCACCCTGTTAATGCCTTGGGGTTTGATTTGGGGGAGGGTTCACCTTTTTCATGTTTGGTTTCATTTGGGGAATTCCTTTTCTGTCATTGGTTTTACCCAGGTGCCCCCCTCCCCCCCCATTAGCAATGGTTTGGCCCAGGTGTGGTCCCCCCCACCCCCTCCTTAGCAATGGTTTGGCCCAGATGTGTTCCCCCCCCAGCAATGGTTTGGCCCAGCTGTGCTCCCCCCGCCCTTAGCAATGGTTTGGCCCAGCTGTGCTCCCCCCCCGCCCTTAGCAATGGTTTGGCCCAGGTGTGCCCCCCCCCCTTAGCAATGGTTTGGCCCAGGTGTGGTCCCCCCCACCCCCTCCTTAGCAATGGTTTGGCCCAGCTGTGCTCCCCCCCCCTTAGCAATGGTTTGGCCCAGCTGTGTTCCCCCCCGCCCTTAGCAATGGTTTGGCCCAGGTGTGTTCCCCCATTAGCAATGGTTTGGCCCAGGTGTGCCCCCCCCCTTAGCAATGGTTTGGCCCAGGTGTGCCCCCCCCCTTAGCAATGGTTTGGCCAAGGCGTGCGCCCCTCCAGCAATCACTTGCCCCATGTTCCCCCCCCCCCCCCCCCCCCCCATTTTAGGAATGGTTTAGCCCCATCGCCTTTAACCAGACCTCCCCGGACTGTTCCATTCTCAGACCCGGGGGGGGGGGGGCCTCCAACCTTGCTGGAACCACCCTGGAGGGGGGAATTTGAGGCCACCATCTCCCACCTGATTGTCCCCCGTGTCCCCCCCCTCCTGCCCCCCCCCCCAGGCTCCCCAAGAAGGACAACCCGCGACGGGCGCTGTGGCTGGAGAACAGCCGGCGACGGGACGCCAGCGGGGAGGGCCGCTGGGACCCGGCTTCCAAATACATCTATTTCTGCTCGCAGCACTTCGAGAAGAGCTGCTTCGAGATAGTCGGCTTCAGGTAACTTAACGAAGCGCCTAACGAGCTCGCTTCAGCTCCCCCCCTTCCCCTGCAGAGAATGGTTTGGCCGAACTGACAGTACCCCCCCCCCATGCTTTGATTTACAATGGACTCTTCCACATCTGGGGCTTGGTGGGGTCCAGAGGTTTGGGGCAACCCAGGGACCCCCCCAAAGGTCTCGGGGGGCACCCTGGGGATTATGGAGCACCCTGGGGACCCCCCCCCCCCCCCCAAGGATTTTTGTGGACAATGACACCCACCAGGGATTTTTGGGGGGTACACCCCCCTCCAAGTGTTTTTTGGGGTGCAGAAACCTTCCCCCAGAGTTTTGGGACACCCACCCACAGGTTCTGGGGGGCACCCCAGGGACCTGGGGGGTTATGGAGCACCCTGGGGGCCCCCCCCCCGGAGAATTTGGGGGGGGACCCCCCTCTCAAAGGTTTTTTTGGGGGGACACCTCCTCCAAGTGCTTTTTTTGAGGTGCAGAATCCTTCCCCCAGAGTTTTGGGGCACCCCAGGACTTTTGGGGACCCCCCTGCATTTTTGGAACCCCCCCTCTCTGTTTCTTTTCGGAGCTTTTGGTCACCCAAGATCCCTTGTGGGGTGTGGGTCCCGCTAGGGAACCCCCCCCAAGGAATTTTGGGGACCCCCCTCGAGTCTTTTAAGCCTTTTCTAGAGTTTGGGGAGCCCCCCCGGGTTTTTGGGACCCCCTTCTCTGTTTTTCCTCAGGGCTTTTGGTCACCCAAGAGCTCTTGTGGGGTGTGGGTCCCCCTAGGGAAGCCCCCCAAGGAATTTTGGGGACCCCCCCCGAGTCTTTTAAGCCTTCTCTGGAGTTTGGGGACCCCCCCCCAGGACGTTTAGGGACGCCCCACGACTTTTGGGACCCTTCCCGGGCTATGGAGCACCCCAAGCACCCTGCAACCTCTGGGGTCTCCCTGGGTTTTGGGCCCCCCCCCCCCCCCGAGGACACTGCCACACACGGGGCACCCTGGGGATCCCCCCCGGGCTTTTGGGGACCCCCTCCAGGTGCCCCACATCACCCACTGATCCTTTCCCCCCCCCTGTATATCCCCCACAGCGGTTACCACCGTCTCAAGGAAGGGGCCGTACCCACCGTCTTCGATTTGGCCTCCCCCAAACCCCCCCGGGCCACCAAACCGAAGCCCCCCACGCCCGAGAGTGACACCCCAAAGCCCCCTCGGGCCGCCAGGAGGTGGAGGTGAGTCCCAGGGGGTGGGTGGCCGGTGGCAGAGGCGGGGCGGGGGGACATAGGATGCTGCTGTGTGTCCCCCCCCCCCCAATTTAACCTCTGCCCCTCCGCAGGCGGGACCCCACTCCTTCCCCACCGGACCCCCGTTTTGCCGCCGACGTCTCTTGTTTCCCCCGCGAAGGCGAAGACCCCGGTGCCCCCCCGGCCGGTGACCACGGGGGTGTTCCAGCCCTTCCCGGTCCTTCAGGTGCTCGCGGTCCTCTCTTGGACAACCTTTTGGTAGCCACAGGGGACGAAGAAGCTACGACTACCCCGACTTTTCCCGAAAGTGACCCCCCGGCACCCCCCAGGCCGGTTTCTCCCTCTCTTTACATGCTGCGGTTGCCGCCACCGGCCGGAGCGTACATCCAAAACGAGCACAGCTACCAAGTAGGAAGCGCTTTGCTTTGGAAACGTCGCGCCGAAGCCGCTCTCGATGCTTTGGATAAAGCGCAACGGCAACTTCAAGCCTGCAAACGTCGGGAACAACGCCTCCGGCTTCGCGTCAGTGAACTCCAACGGGAACGTCGCCTCCCCCTCGAAATTCGACGGCTTCCCAAAGAAACCCCCTCGCCGCGCATGGTGGAGCTGCGGCTGCTCGGTGGCGGCGACGACAGCGGCGGCAGCGAGTGAAGGCTTCGCGGCGCTCGCCTTCTTCTCTTCCCCGCCCTGGTGTCACCGGGAAGGTTTGTAAATAAAAGATTTCGCCTTTTTTTTTTTTTAAATGAAAAAATCGAGGGGGTTGGCTCACGGCTGGGAGAAGGCGACGGCGTCCCCGAGCCGGTTTTGCTCACCGAGCCGGCAGAAAGCGGCTGCGGAAGGAGAAATTTTTGCGTCAGTTAAACCAACTGCGTGGGTCCTGGGGAAGGGAAGGATGAAGCTGTCGTGACGTGCGTTGTGACGGGGGCGGAATGTGATGTATAGGGGAACCTGGGTTGCCTTCCCGAGGCGGTTTAGGTCGTTGAGCGG
The DNA here is from genome assembly GCA_017639485.1 of Pluvialis apricaria. Lineage (NCBI taxonomy): Eukaryota > Metazoa > Chordata > Aves > Charadriiformes > Charadriidae > Pluvialis > Pluvialis apricaria. Next base: position 587,904 of record CM030037.1, read on the forward strand.
GTAGAAAATTGGATCGGAGAGAAATAAATTGGTTTTGTTGCACATCGGTGAGCTAAAACGGCTCAACGAGCCCTGGGTGGGAAGAGAAGAGTGGTTTGGGGGGGGGCTGATACATCTCCAAAGCCAGTCCCACCGGCGCAAGTATTCCTTTCCTGGCAACAGGAGGGATTTTTAGGCACTATTTGCCCCTTCCGGAAGGGAAAACGAGTGGGTCAGTCCCCAGAAAATGCCCCTCAAATGCCCCAGAGCCCATCTGGACCCCAATAATTGGAATTAAGCCTTTTAATTTCCGCAACCGGCATAGCACGCGGGCGCCGGGGCGGGATAGTGAGCGCCGAGACCAGCCCGTCACCCTCGTCACGCTCCGCCATCGTTTCCAAAACTCCCCAAGGAAGTGATTAGCCCCAAATTGGCTTTGCCAAATCGCCTCGAGGCAATTATCGCCCCAGGCCATGGTGGAGACCCCGGCATTGCATGGCTCCTTCTTCTACAGGTTGAGCTTCATGTCCATGATGGCGGCATAGGTGTCGGGGTTCAAGGGCACGTAGGACTTTTTCTTGTCATCGCGGAAGAAGAGAGGGTCTTTGATGATGTTGGGGTTAAAGCCTTCTTTGACCAGGTTGCCTTTGCACTGCTTGAAGGTCCCCGTGATCTCCAGGGCGTCCTGTGGAGATGGACGGTGTCATTAGAAACGTTGCCAGCATTGGGCTGACGGGCACAGTCATGAGAAACGGGGCACCTCGGCGCTGTCATGGGCAACATGGGCGACCGACGCCGTCATGAGCACGGCAGGGGGGGCCGTCATTAGAAATGGTGACCTTTGCGTCATCGGCACAGGAGGGGTCATCAGAATTGTGGGGAATGATATGGTGTCGTTGGCACGGGGTGGCATGAGGTGGCCACCCGCTGGCATGAGGTGGCACGGGATGGCCACCCATTGGCACAGGTTGACCACCTGTTGGCATGAGGTGGCACGAGATGGCCACCTGTTGGCACAGGTTGACCACCTATTGGCACAGGTTGACCACCTGTTGGCATGTGGTGGCACGAGATGGCCACCTATTGGCACAGGTTGACCACCTGTTGGCATGTGGTGGCACCGGATGGCCACCCATTGGCACAGGGTGACCACCCGTTGGCATAAGGTGACCACCACTGTCATGGAAAAGGAGGGACCTTGGTGCCATCATCGGGAAGGTGGACCGATGCCATCATTGGCACAGGGTGACCCCAACGTTGCAGAAACTGGTCGGGCGATCCCAACGTTGTCATTGGAAATGGGCGCCGGGGAATTGTCCTTCATCCAAAGGACTCGTTTGGCAGAGGACTAATGAAAAACCATTCCCCCAGAAGCCACCCCCCGCCGCACCCCGACGCCCGGGTGAAACTGGGACCTCTGACCTGGATGCGCACGAAGCGGGGGGTGGCGTAGCTTGGCAACGTGTCCCCGGTGAAGGCGTAGAGGTTCTGGCCCTCGAATTTGGCCCCAGCCTTCAGGCGGATGGCCGCCATGCCGCACCTCCCCTCGCAACCTGCAAACGACACCGGAGGGTTATTTTGGGCACCCGAGTCTCGGTTTCTTCTTCTTGGTGGCCACTTGGATGGTTTGGGGGACCTGGGACAACATTGGATACTCGTATTGGGTGGATTCGTCCTACTTTAGCCTTCGTGGAGACCGTTGGGACCATGATGGAGGCACCTCGTTGTACCAAAACCAAGGCTGGATGTGTGTTTTGGGTGAGCATTTCCCATTTTGGCCTCTTTTGTGGCCACTTGGACCATTACAGGAGCCCTCTGTGTGCCCAAAACAATAACTGACGCTTATTTTTGGCAGCCGAGTCCCCTTTTAGTCTTCTTGGTGGCCACGTGGAGACACGTCAGTTGCCCAGAACACCACCAGGTGCTGCTTTTGGGCAACCAAGTCCCATTTTACTTTTCTTGGTGGCCACTTGGCCCATTGCAGGGCCACGTCATGTGCCCAAAACCATGCTGGACACTTGGGTTTAGGAACCAAGTCCCCCTTTAACCTTTCTGGCGCCCACTGAGACCTTTACAGGAGCCCGTTGTGTGCCAAAGCCATGCCAGAAACCTCTTTTGGGTCAGTAAGTCCTACTTAAGCCTTCTTGGTGGTCAGTTGGACCATTACGTGGATGTATTACTTTCCCCAAACACCACCGGATGCTTCTTTTGGGTGACCCAGTCCTGTTTTACTCTTCTTGATGGCTTTTTGGACCATCGTGGCAGTAATCGTGAGGCCAAAACAATACCGGACTCTTTATTTTGGGTCAAGGAGTCCCAAAGCGGTGGGGCAGTTGGATTAGATGACCACTGTAGGTCCTTTCCATTCTGTTCTAGTTTAGGTTTCTTGGTGGCCTCTCAGACCATTTGGGGACACGTCCCATGGCTGAAACATCACCAGGTTCTTATTTTGGTCCAACTCACACCCCCCCAACACCACCCAGTACTCACCTGGCACGGCCACTCCGTAAACATTGACCTCCTGAATGAAGTCCACCATGGCAAGAGTGGCTTCCACCTCTGTGGTGGCCACGTTCTCACCTTTCCAACTAGGGAAGAGAAGGGATGAAGGTGTGAGAAGGAATTTTGGGGTGGGAGGTGGACATCGTCCACGCAGATGTGGATGGGAGAGCCATCAGACTTACCGGAAAGTGTCTCCCACACGATCCTGGAAGTAGACGAATCTTTCATGATCCATCATGAGGAGGTCACCGCTGTTAAAGAAGGCGTCACCTTTGACCAGGACGTTCCTCAAAACCTTCTTCTCCGTCTTCTGGGAATCGCCCGCGTAACCATGGAAAGGGGTGTTCTTGGTGATTTTGATGACCAACAGCCCCGTCTCACCTTCAGGGAGGGAAAGGACGGTTGGAGACCGGTCAGCGACTGCCTTGACGTTGGGGGAACATCACCTCTATGCCCCACCGAGTGCTCAGGTGTTTCTTTGAGGGGTTTCCGGTGGCTTCCAACCACCAGGATGATGGCAATAAGGACCAAGAGGTGGCTTTGATGCATCTCAACCCTTTGCCTGCCCCATTTTTCCTCCCCAAAAAGTCCTCCTAAAGGCTCATCTCTTCTTACCGGGACGGACTCGGATGCAGAGACCTCGTTCATCCCGGATGGGTTCATCCTCCTCCACGTTGTACTTGATCAGCTCGAAGGGAGCGAAACTCTGGAGGGCGGAAGAGGGACAAAGAGAAAAACCCGATGGGTGGAAGGAGAAACCGTGGGATTAAAAAGAGCATGATGACTTTCCTTCAGGTAGTCCATCACGATGTTCCAGGTGGCTGCTTTCCTTTCATCCGAGCCAATCGCCTTTTATATTTAAATAAGATTTAAACTTTCATAAATTCAATGGTTCACCAAACTCATCGTGATCTCTTGACCCCAAGCAAAAAAAAAAAAAACCCAACCTGTGGGGGAACGCAGAGGGATAAAAAGTGGAGAAAAACCTTATTTTTTGCAACTTTGCTCCACATGTGGGTGACCGGGGACTGAGAAGTGACACCAAAGTGGCCTTTCTCGGGATTTTAGAGATGTCCGGGTCACCGTGGATGCTCCAAAACTAGATTATTTTTTTTTGAGTCAACATTGGCCAGCCGGGTGGAAGGGGGACTTCTTGAGGACATGAAGAGGGGGATCACAGCGATCCCGCTTTCGTATCTGCCCAACTTGACGGATGACGTTGGCTTCTCCCCAGGGTGGTCCATTGGTTGTGTCGCTGTGAAAAGGCTTATCCCGGAGCCACCCCACACCCCGCTCTTGGCATCAACCCAACTTGAGGGACAAGGATGGGTCTCCTCGAGGCGTTTGCTTCCCCACCACCATCGTCGTCATCACTGGTGGCTCACCTTGAGGAACACGTTGGCTCTACCCACAGCTCCGATCTTGCCGGTGTAGTTGATGAAGCCGGCGTTGCCCTCGGTGGCCCCATAAAATTCCCAGATGGAGATGGGTCCGAAGCGCTGGAGGAACTCCTTCCACACCTCTGCCCGTAGGCCGTTGCCCAAGGCCAGGCGCACGCCGTGTTCCCGGTCATTGGGACGCTGTGGGGTGACAAAGGGAGGGACAGTTTCAGGGTGTGCCCCGTGGCATCGCCTTCTCCACCACCCTGGGGTGGATTTCAGGCTGGTGGGGACCTTACCTTGGGCGTGTTGCAGAGGTAGCGCATGAGTTCGCCCACATATTGGATGACGGTGACGTTGTAGCGGCGACAGTCGTCCCAGAACTGGGAGGCAGAGAATTTGGACCGTAGGACACAGGTGGCACCTGCAGGGACGTGGCAGAGGAATGATTACCCTTCCCATCTTCTCTCTTTTCTCCATCCATCCATCCCCATCCCTGTGAGAATCTGTCCTTGTCCATTCACCCACCCCAAGTCACCCATTATCTACGTGGACACCCTTCTCCATGTCCGTCGTCTTCTCATCCTGCTCTTTCCTCTTCCATCCCTATGCTCTTTGTCATCTGTCTGTCCATTGAGCCATCTGTCGTCTGTGTCCCCCCCCCCCCCCCATCCATTTATCACTACGGAGAGCTTTCGCCTCCTCTCCTCTCCTCTCCTTCCCTCCAACTTCACGTTTCCACCTTTCCATCCACCATCTCCATAAAACATCTGTCTCCGTTAAAAAAACCATGTGTCCACCATCCATCTCCACGAAACATCTGTCCACCCATCTCCATGAAACACCTGTCTATCCAAGATCTCCATAAAACATATCTTTGTAAAACATCTGTCCATCCGTCCCATCTCCATGAAACATCTGTCCACACATCTCCGTAAAACATCTGTCCACCCATCTCCACAAAACATCTGTTTCCATAAAACATCTGTCTGACTATTTCAATGAAACGTCTGTCTCCGTAAAACATCTGTCCGTCCATCACCTCCATAAAGTATCTGCCTATCCACCCACCTCTGTGAAACATCTGTCTCCATAAAACGTCTGTCCATCCCTCACCTCCATAAAGTATCCACCCATCTCTGTGAAACATCTGTCTCCATAAAACATCGTCCATCCATCTATCTCCATGAAACATCTGTCCATCCATCCGTCTCCATTAATCAGCTCTCCATCCATCTAAAACATCCATCCATCTGTCTGTCCGTCCCTTGCCCATCGATGGACACGGTTTCCTCTTCTCCCTTCTTCCTCTTCCCTCTCCCTACACATTTCTCCATCCCTCCATCCATCCATCCCTCCATCTCCACCACCTCTACCTGTCCTTTCTCCCCCTCCCTATGGTGGCACCGTGGGGGGCAGGGAGGTACGTACCGACCTCGAAGCACCCGCCCACCCCGATGAGCAGCCCCGCCGAGTGGTAGAGCGGTAGCGTGGTGTAGATGACATCGTCGGGTCGCAGGCCACAGAGCCGCCCCAGGTTGGCCACCATCATCAGCTTCATCTCGGTGATCACCGCTGCCTTGGGCAGCCCTGCGGGGAGGGTGGAGTGGGAGCAGAAGGTGGGAAATGTCTTCCATGGAGGTTCCCATGTGGGGTGGGAGGGCAAAACCCTTCCCTCGGGGTAGTGGGTCTCCAGCCCTAGAGGTCTTCAGGGTGGTTGGTCTCCAGCCCTGGAGGTCTCCAGACCTCACTGGGAGGAGCCGTGAGGAACCTCATCTAGGTGTGCTTGGGGGGAGTGGGATCTGGTTTGGGTTCGGGGTTGGATGCGGGAGGTCCCACCCCACCTCGTCCCAACGAGGACAGACCAAAGGACATGGTGGACTCCTGACCTCACTGGGAGGAGCCACAAGGAACCTCATCCAGATGTGCCTGTGTTGGTTGGGGTGGGATCTGGTTTGGGTTCGGGGTTGGGTGCAGGAGGTCCCACCCCACCCCATTCCAGTGAGAACAGACCCAGGGATGTGATGAGTCTCCATCCCTGGAGGTCTCCAGCCCTTGCTGGGAGGAGCCATGAGGAACCTCATCCAGGTGTGCTTGGGGGTGGGTGGGATATGGTTTGGGTTCAGGGTTGGATGTGGGAGGTCCCACCACACCGCATCCCAACGAGGACAGCCCCAGGGACATGGTGGGTCTCCATCCTTGGAGATACCCAACTTTCGCATGAACGCAGCCAGGAGGAACCTGGCCCAGGTGCCCTCACCATGGTCAGGCTTGGAGAAAGGCCCTCCAATGTCCCCACCACACCTGCACCATCATGGCCACACCACCCACGGAGGACAACCCATGGCTCGTCAACCCAACCCATGGAGGACAAGCCATGGCTTGACAACCCACGGCACTCAAACCCTCCCAGGTTCTCCAAGGAGCAGATGTTCCTGCCTTTGGGCTTTCTGTCCCCACAGCCTCACCGGTGGTGCCAGAGGTGTAGATGTAGATGGCTTTGGAGTCGGCGGTGGTGCCGGTGCGGTGGTGGGCAGGGAGGGGTTCATCAGAGGTCTCCTCGATGGCGGACAGCAGGGCCTCCACGCCCGGCGTGGGTGAGGTGGAGCTGAGGTAGAAGACGCGGATGCCGTCACGCTGCAGGTCCGGGAGAACCTCCTCCACGGCGGCCTGGAGCTCTGTGGGGAGAGAAGGGGACGTGGCCCCCATGGAGGGTGGTCAGATGGGTCAACATCCAGGAGGGGAACCCAAAAGGCACCCGGTGTACCGCCAAAATGGGCACCCCAATGAGATGGGCACTCAGGCATCATCGATGGGTGCCCCAAAGATCTCAGGTGGGGATCCAGTTCACCCCATGCACCCCTTGATGGGGAAGGGACCACACCCATCCCAAACGGGCACCCAAAGGACCCCAAATGGGCACCAGATGCACCCTAAACAGGGACCTCAGTTGGGTGGGCACCCCAGGCAACGTGGATGGGGACCCTGAAGATCCCAGGTGGGCACCCAATGCATCATGGATGGGTGCCCTGAAGATCTCGGGTGGGCACCCACTGCACCCCTTGATTAGGTGGGGACCCCACCCATCCCTAATGGGCACCCAAAGTACCCCAGATGAGCACCAGGCACATCCCAACTGGGCACCCCAATGAGATGGGCACCCCAGGCATCATCGATGGGTGCTCTGAAGATCTCAGGTGGGCACCCAATGCACCTCTTTATGGGGTAAGGACCCCACCCATCCCCAAAAGGGACCTCAGTTGGGTGGGCAACCAGGATGGGTGCCCCAAGGATCTCAGGTGGGCAGCCAGTGCACCCCAAATGGGCACCCCAATGAGACGGACACCCCAGGCAACATGGATGGGTGCTCTGAAGATCCCAGATGGGCACCCAGTGCACCCCAAATGGGCACCCCAATGAGATGGACACCCCAGGCATCACGGATGGGTGCCCTGAGGATCCCAGCTGGGTCCTGGCAGCACCCCAAAAAAGCTCTTCGATCATCCCAGAGGAGCACCCGCCGCATCCCCTGAGGGTGCCCCCATCCCATGGGTGCCCCCAGCGCCCCAAGGGACACCCTGAGCCCCACCCCGGACGGGCGCCCGGAGTGTCCCAGTGGGTCCAACCTCCTCCTGCCCTCATTTATTCTTTTTTTATCTTTTTTCCCCCCGAAAACCTGACACAAAGGGCAAAAAAAAGGGACCTTTACCCTGGGAAGGGGCTGGTGATGATTAACCTGTGGCCTTGGCACGGCCAACACACCCTGACACGCTCACCAGGGCGTCGCACACGCGTGTGCGAAGGGCTGAGCAAGCAGCTGTCACCGCGTCACGCAAGGGGAGGGGACGGACACACGTGTAGATACAGCCCCAAAGTCCCCAAAGCTCAGGGCAAAGAGCCCCGTCGTGCCCCGCACCCACACGTGTGTGCTGCTTTGCGTGCGCGAGCATGCATGGGTGCTGACACACGTGTAAATGCATGTACAGATGCTGGCACGCGTGCAAATGCAGTCACAGCGACACACGTGCAAAGGCACACGTAGAAACCAAACACGCGTGGAAATGTATGTACGTTGACGCATGTGCAAGGTCATGCACTGACACTGACATACATGCCAAATACATGTATAGACACCGATACACGTGACAGCGCATGTACGGACACTGACACGTGTAAACGTGCACAGATACTAACACGTGTGCAGACAGACAGGCACTGGCACACATGCAGACACATGTACATGCACTGACACACACACAGACACATGCACAGGCTCTGACACGTGTAGGGACCCGTGCACAAGCACTGACACACGTGTAAATCCGTGCGCAGACACCGACATGCGTGCAGACCCACGCACAGCCTGGCCCGCCCTGCAGCGGGTTCCTTCTCCCCGCGGCGCTGGCGGTGACGGGAAGGTCGATCATGCCTATTGTTTTCAGCGTTGCTGAGCGATGTTCACACTAATCGGGGCCGGCACCAGCAATATCCCACCCCACTGGGCAGGATAAGAGGGGGGGGCAGTGCAGGGGAAGGTCCCCTCTCCTTATTATCATTGTTATTTTTATGGTTAATTTTCATTTTCTGTTCGTGTTTCATTAAACTCCTTTACCACAGCCCACGGGGTGGGGGGGAGGGGGTGAGCGGCTGCGTGGGGCCCGTTACCGGCTGGGCTTAAACCACAACACACACACACACACACACACACACACACACACACAGAGGACGCGCCCTGACACGCCTGCAGACACCCAGACAGGCACCGACACCCGTGTAAATCCCTGCACAGGCACCGACACCCGTGTAAATCCCTGCACAGACACTGACACGCGTGTAAATTCATGGACAGGCACCAACACGCGTGCGGACACACGTGCAGACACTGACACACGCATAAATCCATGCACAAACGCTGACATGCGTGCAGTCACATGCACGGGCACTGACACCCCTGTAAACCCACGCACGGGCTCCGGCGTGCGTGCAGTCACATGCGCGGGCACCGACACGCGTGCAGAACGCACATAAAGGCACTGACACGCGTGTAAATCCATGCACAGGCACCGACACGCGTGCAGACACACCCCCGCTACCACTGCCCCCCCCGCGCAAGCGCCTCCCGTCACCATCCCTCGATCCCGCACACACGTGTGCACCCCCACACCTCCATGGGAAACCGCCACCACCTACCGGCAGAGGAGGACAACTCCCCCCGGACTCCTGGGTCCTTCCAACCTCCCCATCGCCCCCCCTGCACCCAAAATTTCCCCCCACCCCCCACCCCCAAATTGGGGGTCACTCACCGGGGCTGGCGAGGAGGAGGGTGGCCCGGGCGGCGGCCATGGCGTGTTGTAAGGCCTTTCCCCGCACGTTCGAGTTGAGACAAGCCATGGCACAACCCAACTTGGCCAAAGCCAACCAGGTCCAGACGTAGGTGGGTCGGTTGGGAAGGAAAACGGCCACGGTTTCCCCGGCTTTCAAACCCAAACGCCGGGAGAAGAACCGGGCAGCGCCGTTACTGCGCCGGTCCATGTCCCCGTAGGTGTAAACCTCATCCTGGAAGCGAAGCAACGGCCACCGGGGCCGGCGCCGAACGTGCTCCTGGAAGACATCGAGGAGGGTGACAGGAGGACGCCGGCTCAAGCGGCGCCGGCAACGGATGGAGGAAGCCACCAAACTGCCAAAGGCCACCAAATCGGCCCAAAAAAAAGGCACCAAACGCGCGGTGGCCGCCGGTACCAACACCACCAGTAAAACCAGCCCGACCACTGCCGTCGCAGTCCCCACCACCAGCATGGTCACGTTGGGGACTGGGGATGGGGGGGCGGTGGTGACCAAGGTCCGCCCCAAAGCGCACCTTGCCCCGGTTGCCGGTGCCCGGCGGGATTTTGCCGTGTTTGCCGGCGTTGCCGGGAAGAGGTTTGTTTTCTTTTCTTTTTTTTTTTTTTTTCCCCCGTATGGGTTTGGTTTTGGTTTTTTTTTTTCTCCCCTGCGCCTTTTGTTTTTTTCCCCTCCCCGCGGTTGGGGCCCGGCCCCGGGGTGTGGAGCGGCACCGCGGGGGCGGTTCGTAGCCGTGAACTCACCGGGCGGCACCAACCCTTTACCCGGGCTCTCCCTGCGCCGCCGTCCCTCCGGCCCCGTGCGCGTCCCTTTGGCCGTCCTCCTCGTCTGTGTAGTCCGTCCCGCTCGTCCGTTTTTCCATCCTGCTCGTCCATCTGGCTGTCCTGTTGGTCCGTCTGAGCACCCTGCTCGTCCGTCCGACTGTCCTGCTCGTCCGTTTGTCCATCCTGCTCGTCCAGTTGGCCGTCCCGCTCATCTGCCTGGATGTTGTGCTCAGCTGTTTGTCCGTCCCGCTCGTCCATTTGTCTGTCTTGCTCATCTGTCTGGATGTCCCGCTCGTCCATTTGGCTGTCGCACTCGTCTGTTTGTCTGTCCCACTCATCCATCTGGATGCCCTGCTCATCTGTTTGTCTGTCCTGCTTGTCTGTTCGTCCATCCCACTCATCCATCTGTCCGTCCTGCCTGACAGTTTTTCCATCCCGCTCGTCCGTTTGTCATCCTGCTCATCCATCTGGATGCCCTGCTCTTCTGTTTGTCTGTCCTGCTCATCTGTTTGTCCGTCCCGCTCATCCATCTGTCCCTCCTGCTCGTCCATTTTTCCATCCCTCTCGTCCGTTTGTCTGTTCCATTCATCCATGTGGATCTCCTGCTCATCCGTTTGTCTGTCCTGCTCGTCTGTTTGGCCGTCCCGCTCATCCGTCTGGATGTCGTGGTCATCTGTTTGTCTGTCCTGCTCATCTGTCTGACAGTCCTGCTCATCCATTTTTCCATCCCGCTCATCCGTTTGTCCGTCCTGCTCATCTGTTTGTCTGTCCGGCTCATCTGTTTGTCCATCCTGCTCGTCTGTTTGTCCATCCCACTCATCATGCTGTCCGTCCTGCTCACCCGTTTTTCCATCCTGCTCGTCCATTTGTCCGTCTTGCTCGTCCATCTGTCTGTCCTGCTTGTCCATCTTTCCATCTCGCTCGTCCGTTTGTCTGTCCCGCTCGGCCATCTGGATGTCCTGCTCATCTGTTTGTCTGTCCCACTTGTCTATCTCTCTGTCCTGCTCGTCCGTTTCTCCATCCTTCTCATCCACCTGACCATTCTTGCTCACCCGTTTGTCCATTTCGCTTGTCCATTTGTCTGTCCTGCTTGTCCGTCTGGCCTTCCCGCTTGTCCATTTGTCCATCCTGCTCGTCCATCTGGATATCCTGCTTGTCCATTTGGCTGTCCCGCTTGTCCATTTATCCCTCCTGCTCATCTCTTTGGCCGTCCCACTTGTGCGCTTGTCCATCATGCTTGTCCGTTTGTCTGTCCTGCTCATCCATTTGTCCCTCCTGCTTGTCCATCTGACCGCCCCATGTGTCCGTTTGTCCCGCTCATCCATCTGTCTGTCCTGCTCATCTGTCTGACCATCCTGCTCATCCGTTTGTCCGTCCTGCTCATCCGTTTGTCCATCCTGCTTGTCCATTTGTCCATCCCATTCATCCATTTGTCCGTCCCGCTGCCCTATAGGACCCTTCCGCACAGCTGCCACCCGCTCGTCTGCCTGTACCCGCCCAGCCAGCCAGTGTGGGAATCTGTCTGTCTGTCTGTCCCCTGCCATCTGTCTGTCCCCCTGCCCCCCTCCCCCTCTATCTATTCATTTACCTCCCTCACCTGTCCTCCACATGTAGCTGTCCACATGTAGATGGAAATCCATCTGAACATTCAGCCACCCGTCTGTCCATCCGTCCATCCCTCATCCCTCCATCTGTCGAACCAGCTGTCTATCCATCCATCCGTCCATCTGTCCATCCATCTATCCAGCCAGCCAGCCAACTGTCTGTCCGTCCATCCATCCATCCATCCCTCCATCTGCCCATCCATCCATCCATCCATCCACCCGTCCATCCGTCCAGCCAACCAACCAACCATCCATTCCTCATTCCTCCATCTGTCCATCCATCCATCCATCCATCTGTCCATCCTTTATCCCTCCATCTGTCCCTCCGTCCATCCGTCCCTCCCTCAGTCCACCCACCCACTCTTGGCTTTGGGTTATGGGTTGGGGTCCACACGGAGGCACCTTTGTGAGCAGACCCTGCTCGTTGGGGTGCTCAACACGGCTGGGTCCCCCGTGGGACGGCGGGAGGTTCCTGTGCAGCCCTCCCATGTCTCCATCCCACCCCAACATCTCCATCCAACCCCGACACCTCCATCCGACGCCAACCTCTTCATCTGATCACCCCATGTCTCCATGCAACCCCAACATCTCCATCCATCCACCATCTCCATGAAACACAGTGTCTCCATCCAACCTCAACCTCTCCATCCAGCCCACAGCATCTCCACCTGACCCCAAACACCTCCAACATCTCCAGCTGACCCCCAATATCTCCAACTGACCCCAAACATCTCCAGCGGACCCCAAACATCTCTAACATCTCCAACTGACCCCAAATATCTCCAACTGACCCCAAACATCTCCAGCGGACCCCAAACATCTCTAACATCTCCAACTGACCCCAAATATCTCCAACTGACCCCAAATATCTCCAGCTCACCCCCAACATCCCAAACATCTCCAGCTGGCCCCAAATATTTCCAGCTGACCCCAAACATCTCCGACCCACCCCAAACATCTCTAGCTGACCCCAAACATCTCCACCTGACCCCGAACACCTCCAACATTTCTCCTTTCCTTGCCAAAACGGCGATATCGGCCTATCTGGTGTTTACTTTGCGGGTGCTCCCGTGTGGAAACCCCACCCCATATGGAAACGCCACCCCAACCAAACTCTCTCACTTCCCCACCCCCCTTTCCTCTATTTTCTTGGAACCCAGCCCCACCTTCAGCCCTTTCCAAGCAGGACCGACCCCCAAAATCCCAAGAGTTTTGCCCACCCCCACGCCCCGTCATCCCCAAACGGGCGGTTTTTATTTTCCCCCAGTGGCCAGCAGGGAAAAAAAAAACCCAACCCACAACCCAAAAAAACCCCAACAAAACCCGCAAAGTTTGCCATTTAAATGCCCGAGTGGGGCGTGGGCACTTGGCAAGCTGCTTCTTGACAGGATTATTAATCTTTCTGCTCGTTAAAAAAAAGAAAAAAAACTAAAAACCAAACAGGTTCAGCACAGCGTCACCGTCGTGTCGGTCACCTTTGCCCCCGATTCGCAACCCCTGAGTGTTCACAGGCTGTAAAATTATCACGAGGAGCCGAAGGTTTGTGGGTTTGGGGTGGTTTTTTTTTTTTGGCAGCTGCTGGGAAACTCGGGGAGAGGGGGGGTGGAACGTGCCGGGCAGCGGCCTTTGCTCGCTGAGGTTTGCAATTTCGGGGTCACAGTGTTTTGATGGGGTCAGTGACACTGGTGTCATAAGTGCCACCGTGGCGAAGAGGGGACGTTGGCCTCGGGGTGAGGCAGCGGGTACCAGGATGGATCCATGCTTGGCCGTCCCCACCAGCAAAGTTCCAGTTTGGGGATGTCCCCAAGGAGATTTGCGGGAGGGGAGATGGTTCTATGGCCCCAACTTGGTGGCCCCAACCCTGTCCCTGTCCCCATTGTCACGTCCCTGTGCCACCAGCATGGTGCTGGTTGGGATCTACTCGTGGGGGTCTTGTCCCTGTGCCACCAACCCCGGCTGGAGCGGAGCTGGAGGTACAAGAGTGGCTTTCTGTTCCCCTTGGGGACAGGGTGGCACGAGGTCACTTCCCCCTCCAGGTGGCACTTGTGGTCCCCAAGGAGGATGGGGGGATGACAGACACGGGGGGTGTCATAGATGGTGCCTGATGGGATGTCACGTACGGAGCATCGCAGATGGTGGCACTTATGGGGTGACACTCCGTTGGGTGCCACGCAGGGACCATTGAGGGGTGTCACACACAGTCCCTACTGGAGTGTCACACGAGTGTGTCCCCCCTGCAGGATGTCAACCATGGGATGTCACATGTGGTCCCTCATGGGGTGTCAGGCGTGGGATGTCATACGGGGTCCCCAGTGGGGTGTCACACATGGGATGTCACATGAAGACCACAAAGCGAGGGGGGGTGTCACGCGAGGTCCCCAATGGGGTGTCACGTGTGGGATGTCAGACTTGGGACGTCACATATGGGCCGTTATATGTGGTCCCCAACAGGGTGTCACACGTGGGATGTCACCTACAGCCCCCTCCAGTGGGTTATGTTCGGGGCAACGCACCTCATATTTGGGGGTGGTTGTGTGTGTGACACACTTCGGTCACACAGTCCCCAAGAGGGTATCCCCCGCTGTCCCCAAATGCGGTGGGACACAGAGCGGGGACCTATTCCCCCCCCCCCCAGTGCTGGGGGGTGACCGAAGTTAGGGGGGAGTGCGGGGGACGTCGCAAAAGGGGAAGAAGGTCCCACCGAGATTTGAACTCGGATCGCTGGATTCAGAGTCCAGAGTGCTAACCATTACACCATGGGACCGACCCACTCAGCCACCCCCTCATCGGGCCCCACACCGCTCCGCGCCCCCTCCGCCGTGAAAAAGAGTCCGGACCCGGCGAGGGAAAAGAACGGCGGAGCGCGGGGAGGGGGCGGCACTGGGGCGGGGGGAAATGAGGGGGAAAAAAACCCCTCCGGTAAAGTGGAGGAGAAAAAGGAAGGTGCGTTCGCCCGAACAGGGACTTGAACCCTGGACCCTCAGATTAAAAGTCTGATGCTCTGCCGACTGAGCTATCCGGGCTCCTGCCAGGAACAACCCGGCGCCTCCTCATGGGGTTGAAGAGAGAAAAAAGTGAGAAAGAAGGCGTTTTAAGGATAAAAGAGTGATTTTTATAGGTCTGACAGTGGAAAAGGTGCTGTGAGGGGAGCGGGAAAGCGCGGTGACCCCCGCGGAGCTCCCTGACGAAGGGGCGGACCGGAGTGAGAACCGCCCTCCCCTTCCCGCACGGACCAATGGGAAGGCCGCCGGCTCGCAGCGCGACCAATCAGCGTCCAGCAGCGGGAGGGCTCGGCGCGCCAGAGGCGGGAGAGCGGCCCTAAATCACTGAATACGCTGGAAAAGCCTTAAAACTCTGTTTGGGGCTGGGGTGTGTGTGCGTGCCCTTAGTCCCGCGGCAGACTTGCGCCGAGGTAGTAAAACGTCAAAAAAAAGAGCTTTAATAAATAGAAGAGCTCAGCTTGTAGAACCGAAATGTCCTAAATTTGAGGGAAGTAGTGACGCGTTTAGCCGTTCGCAGCCACCGCCTCCTCCCAGCTCTGCCCGGGGTGTGGAGGGGAGACGGGGGGGGGGGGGGGGGGGGGGGGGGGGGGGGGGAGCTGTGAGGGTCCCCCCCACCCCCAAACCGGGCCCCGCTCCCCGCCACTGCGCTCTGGCCGCGGCCGCGTTGCCTCCAACATCTGTGAGGATGAGGCGGCTCCAAACCGCGAGCTGTTATTGGCCAGAACTCGGAGCTGTTCTATTGGTCCTCTGGCGACAGGCGTTGCTAACCAATCAGAAGGCGCCGTTTCAATCCGCGCGCTCCGGCCGCGGCCGCGTTGCCTCCACCTCCGTGAGGATGGCGCACTCCAATCCGCGGGCTCTAATTGGCCAGCAGTCGGCGCTGTTCTATTGGTGGTCCGGCGGGCGGTGTTATTAACCAATCAGAAGGCGCCGTTTCAATCCGCGCGCTCCGGCCGCGGCCGCGTTGCCTCCACCTTCCGTGCAGATGGCGCACTCCAATCCGCGGGCTGTTATTGGCCAGTAGACGGCGCTGTTCTATTGGTCCTCCGGCGGGAGGCGTTTTTAACAAATCAGAATGCGCCGCTTCGATCCGCGGCAGGGTATAAAAGCTGGGAGGGCGGCGGCGGCGCTGCGGTACTACTACTTGTCGTGAGCTATGTCGGGTCGTGGGAAGCAGGGCGGCAAAGCCCGTGCTAAAGCCAAGTCGCGATCATCCCGCGCCGGCCTCCAGTTCCCTGTGGGCCGCGTCCACCGCCTGCTACGGAAGGGTAACTATGCTGAGCGGGTGGGTGCCGGCGCTCCCGTCTATTTAGCCGCAGTGATGGAATATCTGACAGCTGAAATCCTGGAGCTGGCAGGAAACGCCGCCCGGGATAACAAGAAGACGCGGATCATCCCACGCCACCTCCAACTCGCCGTCCGCAACGACGAGGAGCTCAACAAGCTGCTGGGAGGCGTCACAATCGCTCAAGGTGGTGTCCTGCCCAACATCCAGGCCGTGCTGCTGCCCAAGAAGACCGAGAGCCACAAGGCCAAGGGCAAGTGAGGCGGCAGTGAGAAGCCGCTTTAAGGCTTGTTATTGCCTTGAGGTTCTTATTCTTTTTTAAACCCAAAAGGCTCTTTTCAGAGCCACCCACCGCTTCAGGGAAAGGGCTGAAGGAACGTGATGTTGTGCAAATTAGGGCTCCACTTCGCGCCCGCCCATTGGCTGGGGCTGAGCCTGCGGAGCACCGCCCACCACGCCACTACGGCGGCTCCCAAGCCCGAGCGCTGATTGGCCCGCGGCTGAATCTGCTCGGCCAATGGCCGCGCTCAGTTTGGATCCTTCACCTGACTTTCCTTTCATCGCCGGCAAATCTCGCTGTAGCGAGACCTGAAATACGAGTATGTCCCAGTTGTCCTATTCTGGGTAAATATTAAAGGACCGAAAATAAGGTGGTAAAGGGCCGAAAACAGGGGAGGTAAAAGACCAAAAATGGGGTGTGGGGGTGTCATTCCCCCACTCGGACACAGCGGTGGCGTTAAGTACCTACTAACGACGGGTTTTTACGTTCATCAAAGAACTTTTTTTACAGAACCACTGTATTTAACAGCGCAGAAAACACTTCAGCTGATGTAAAACACCCACCCACAGGGACAGACCTCTTTACTCCGAATTTGGACGGGGAAAGCACCCAGATGCACCCCTACTCCGACACCCAACTCACCGCCCCCAGAATAATGACGGCTACGAGGGGCCCCCCCCGCG